>JBBDGP010002036.1:772500-1045000 GCA_037952835.1 Lithobates septentrionalis
GCAGCATACTGCCAGGTTTGCTCCAGTGATGAGGAGGGAGGGGATGATGAGGTCACTGACTCAACGTGGGTGCCTGATAGGAGAGAGGAGGAGGAGGAGGAGGAGGAGGCGGCACATCACCAACGAGGCAGGATGCCCTCCAGGGGCCAGCCTAAGGGCAGCACATTGACTGCATCACACCCCAAAGCTCCACATGTGCAGGGCGCTGCAGTCTCTGCGCGTTATTCAAAAAGTTCTTTGGTGTGGGCCTTTTTTGAGACGAGTGCATCAGATCGCACCGCTGCTATTTGCAACATATGTCTCAAGCGTATCTCGCGTGGCCAAAACATCTCCCGCTTGGGTACCACATGCTTGACCAGACATATGTTGACCTGCCATGCAGTTCGTTGGCAAGCGTATCTGAAAGACCCACACCAAAGAACAAAGAGGATCTCTCCTTGCTCCTCATCAGCTGAGATTTCCAACCCCACTAGACCTTCAGTCCTCTCTGAGACCTGCAGTGAGAGGAATGAAGGTGTAGAATTAGGTGTGTCACAGCCAAGTACTTGTGGGCAATCTGCTTTTGGTACACCGACGTCAGATTGTACCAGGCAAATTTCCCTGCCCCAGCTGCTGCACCGCCGAAAGAAGTTTGCTCCCAGCCATCCACATGCCCAGCGGTTGAATGCTAGCTTGGCAAAATTGCTAGCACTTCAACTGCTGCCTTTTCAGTTGGTAGACTCTGCCCCCTTCCGTGAGTTTGTGGAATGTGCGGTTCCTCAGTGGCAGGTACCCAAACGCCACTTTTTCTCACGGAAGGCGATTCCGGCTCTCTACCGGCATGTGGAAGGCAATGTCCATGCCTCGCTGGACAGGGCGGTCAGCGGTAAGGTGCATATTACCGCTGACTCATGGTCCAGCAGGCATGGACAGGGACGTTACTTAAGTTTCACGGCGCATTGGGTGACTCTGCTGGCAGCTGGGAAGGATGCAGGACAAGGTGCAGTAGTGTTGGAGGTTGTTCCGCCACCACGCCTCCAAAATGCTGATTGTGACACACCTCTCTCCTCCACCCCCTCCTCTTCTTCTTCCTCCATGGCCTCTTCCTCGGAACCAGCGGTGCTCCGTAGGCGTTCAAGGGGCTACGCAAGTACGCAGGCCAAAAGATGCCATGCGGTGCTTGAGCTGGTGTGCTTGGGGGACAGGAGCCACACTGGGGCAGAGGTTCTGTCAGCTCTGCAGGGGCAGGTTCAGAGGTGGTTGACGCCACGCCAACTTAAGGCAGGAATGGTGGTTTGCGACAATGGCACCAACCTCCTCTCTGCCCTCCGACAGGGACAACTGACCCATGTGCCCTGTTTGGCTCACGTCCTTAACTTGGTGGTGCAGCGGTTCTTGGGCAGGTACCCGGGCTTACAGGATGTCCTGAGGCAGGCCAGGAAAGTCTGTGTGCATTTCCGCCGGTCATATAATGCCAGTGCTCGGCTGACGGACCTCCAAAAGGAGTTTAACCTGCCCAAGAACCGCCTAATCTGTGACATGCCCACCAGGTGGAACTCGACGTTGGCCATGCTGCAGCGGCTGCACACGCAGCAGAGGGCCATCAATGAGTACCTGTGCGACTATGGCACCAGGACAGGGTCAGGGGACCTTGGTTTTTTTTCCCCACGCCAGTGGGCCATGATCAGGGATGCATGCACTGTCCTGTCACCATTCGAGGAGGCCACGAGGATGGTGAGCACTGACAGTGCATGCATCAGTGACACTGTCCCCCTTGTCCACCTGTTGGAGCACACGCTGCGTGGAATAATGGACAGGGCACTTGAGGCAGAACAGAGGCAGGAAGAGGAGGACTTCCTTAGCTCTCAAGGCCCCCTTTATCCAGACAGTGTTCCTGCGTGCCCGCCGATCACACAGGAAGAGGACGAGGAGGAGGAGGAGGAGGAGGAGGAAGATTGTGTCAGTATGGAGGTGGAGCCTGGCACTCAGCATCAGCAGTCTTTAAGGGATCAGTCCCAAGGAACACATGGACTTGTACGTGGCTGGGAGGAGGTGGCTGCGGACGTTGTTGTCCTTAGTGACCCAGAGGACTCCGGACCGAATGCCTCAGCAAACCTACGCTGCATGGCCTCCCTGATCCTGCAAAGCCTGCGTAAGGATCCTCGTATTCGTGGTATCAAGGAGAAGGACCAATACTGGCTGGCAACCCTCCTTGATCCACGTTACAAGGGTAAGGTTGCGGACCTTATCTTGCCATCGCAGAGGGAGCAGAGGATGAAACATCTTCGGGAGGCCTTGCAGAAAGGTCTGTGCAACGCGTTCCCAGAGACTGGGAGGTTACAAACTCCTGTTTCTGGACAACGTGTTGCTGAGGCTTCGGTCAGTCAAAGAAGGAGCGGTGGAGAAGGTGGCCGTCTGACCGATGCGTTCAGACAATTTTTTGGTCCGCAGCCCCAAGGTATGATCGGTTCCAGCAACCATCGCCAGCGTCTGTTTTACATGGTGCAGGAATACCTAGGGGCAAGATCAGACTTGGACACCTTTCCCACCGAAAATCCTCTGGGTTACTGGGTCTTGAGGATGGATCACTGGCCAGAGCTTGCACAGTATGCAATTGAGCTACTGGCCTGTCCTGCATCCAGCGTTCTTTCGGAACGTACATTCAGTGCTGCTGGAGGCGTGGTAACCGATCACAGGGTGCGTCTGTCCACTGACTCGGTCGATCGGCTGACCTTCATAAAAATGAATCAGTCTTGGATCACCACCAGCTACCAAGCACCTGATGCTGATGTAACTGAATAATTTTTTTCAGATCCCTTCAAAGACTGCCTATGTTGATGCTGAGTGATTATCCCTGAGTAATTATCCTCTTCCTCCTCAATCATCACGCTGATAGCTTGTAAGAACATTTTTGGTTCTGGGCGCCACCACCAGTGCCTAAGGCCCAATTTTTCTGCCCCTGTCTAACAGGGGCGTGTAATTACAATTTTTGATGCAATACTTTGCAGCAGTGCTCGTTCCTGCGTTCCAACTAGAGTGTCTGTGAGGGGTTGCAGTGTTGTGGCACCAGCACCAGTGCCTAAGGCCCAATTTTTCTGCCCCTGTCTAACAGGGGCGTGTAATTACAATTTTTGATGCAATACTTTGCAGCAGTGCTCGTTCCTGCGTTCCAACTAGAGTGTCTGTGAGGGGTTGCAGTGTTGTGGCACCAGCACCAGTGCCTAAGGCCCAATTTTTCTGCCCCTGTCTAACAGGGGCGTGTAATTACAATTTTTGATGCAATACTTTGCAGCAGTGCTCGTTCCTGCGTTCCAACTAGAGTGTCTGTGAGGGGTTGCAGTGTTGTGGCACCAGCACCAGTGCCTAAGGCCCAATTTTTCTGCCCCTGTCTAACAGGGGCGTGTAATTACAATTTTTGATGCAATACTTTGCAGCAGTGCTCGTTCCTGCGTTCCAACTAGAGTGTCTGTGAGGGGTTGCAGTGTTGTGGCACCAGCACCAGTGCCTAAGGCCTAATTTTTCAGCTCCTGTTCAACAGGGGCATGTAATTACAATTCTTGATCTAATATTTCACAGCAGGGCCCTGTGAGGGCTTACAGTGTTTTGGCCACAGCAACACCTAAGGCCCAAATTTCTGCTGAGTATATAGGGCAGGACCCTACTTTCAAACATCTAACTTACAAACGACTCCTACTTGCAAACGGAAGGAGACAACAGGAAGTGAGATGAAATCTACCCATAGGAAGGGAAATTCTCTCATGTAAGAGTTAATATGGGAAAACAATTTCTCCTTTCCACTGATGCTTTCCAATCCTTGTTCCACAAAAAAACCCAAATTTTCAAAAAACATTTTTCATTGGGACAAAAAAGTGAGGTGAAATCTTCTGAAGAGGAGGAAAGACACAAAACAAATGTCACAGGGGTGATAACCCTTCCCTATGTTTTCCAAAAAGCTTAGAAAAGATTTTTTGGCTGGAGCTAAACACATTAAAAATGTTCAAAATTACAAAGAGATTCTACTTAACAACAAACCTACAGTCCCTGTCTTGTTTGCACCGCCTGTATACTGCTGTTCAGAGTATATAGGGACCTTTCCTTATTTTAATTTGGGTGCGGGGTTCCCCTTAATATCCATACAAGACCCAAAGGGCCTGGTAATGGACTGGGGGGTACCCATGCCGTTTGTCTCACTGATTTTCATCCATATTGCCAGGACCCGACATGACATTAAACCCGCAAGCAGTTTTAAATGAGATTTTTTCCTTTAAAAATGACATTTGGTGCAGGGACTGTTCTAAACATGGGAAACACGCGTCACTTTACAGGCATACTATAGACACCCCCCAGGTACGATATTTAAAGGAATATTTCACTTTTTTTTTTTTACTTTAAGCATCATTAAAATCACTGCTCCCGAAAAAACGGCCGTTTTTAAAAGTTTTTTTTGCATTGATACATGTCCCCTGGGGTAGGACCCGGGTCCCCAAACCCTTTTTAGGACAATACCATGCAAATTAGCCTTTAAAATGAGCACTTTTGATTTCGAACGTTCGAGTCCCATAGACGTCAATGGGGTTCTAACGTTCGTGCGAACTTTCGGTCCGTTCGCGGGTTCTGGTGCGAACCGAACCGGGGGGTGTTCGGCTCATCCCTATTTGTGAATATATACTTTTTATGTTTATGTAATTTGCCTGCCTAATTAGCAATTTGGCTGGAGTTCATACACTACCGTTCAAAAGTTTGGGGTCACATTAAAAATTTCCTTATTTTTGAAGGAAAAGCACTGTACTTTTAAATGAAGCTAACTTTAAACTAGTCCTAACTTTAAACAAATATACTCTATACATTGCTAATGTGGTAAATGACTATTCTAACTGCAAATGTCCAGTTTTTGGTGCAATATCTACATAGGTGTATAGAGGCCCATTTCCAGCAACTATCACTCCAGTGTTCTAATGGTACAATGTGTTTGCTCATTGGCTCAGAAGGCTAAATGATGATTAGCAAACCCTTGTGCAATCATGTACACACATCTAAAAACAGTCTAGCTCCTTCCAGAAGCTACAAAACTGACCTTCCTGTGAGCAGATTGAGTTTCTGGAGCATCACATTTGTGGGGTCAATTAAACGCTCAAAATGGCCAGAAAAAGAGAACTTTCATCTGAAACTCGACAGTCTATTCTTGTTCTTAGAAATGAAGGCTATTCCATGCGAGAAATTGCAAAGAAATTGAAGATTTCCTACAACGGTGTGTACTACTCCCTTCAGAGGACAGCACAAACAGGCTCTAACCAGAGTAGAAAAAGAAGTGGGAGGCCGCGTTGCACAACTAAGCAAGAAGATAAGCACATTAGAGTCTCTAGTTTGAGAAACAGACGCCTCACAGGTCCCCAACTGGCATCTTCATTAAATAGTACCCGCAAAACACCAGTGTCAACATCTACAGTGAAGAGGCGGCTGCGGGATTTTGGGCTTCAGGGCAGAGTGGCAAAGAAAAAGCCATATCTGAGACTGGCCAATAAAAGAAAAAGATTAAGATGGGCAAAAGAACACAGACATTGGACAGAGGAAGACTGGAAAAAAGTGTTGTGGACGGATGCCAAAGGTGTGCAATGCTGTAATTGCTGCAAAAGGAGGATTCTTTGATGAAAGCAAAGTTTGATGTAAAAACAATGTTATTTCAAATACAAATCATTATTTCTAACCTTGTCAATGTCTTGACTCTATTTTCTATTCATTTCACAACGTATGGTGGTGAATAAGTGTGACTTTTCATGGAAAACACAAAATTGTTTGGGTGACCCCAAACTTTTGAACGGTAGTGTATGTAAAGGTTAACTAGCTGTGATTTTCAGACTTTTGAACCATTGCAGTATTTCCAACATGGCCTGAGCAGCTCACCAACTAATGTATTTTTTGTTAGAGAAAAACATGAGTTGACCAATGTCTCAACATGCTAGTTGCCTGACTTCAGTGCTGTCTGAGCCACTGACCATAAACAAGTATGAAATTCAGGAAAGTCAGTCAGTTCAACTTTGTGTAGCGCTTAGCACCAAAGTAGCTGCTTGATGCGCTCGGTCCCCTGTCCCTGTGCCCTATCCTTGTGTCCACGACTCTGTGAACAGCACCACACACTCTAACACACTTGGCTCGGTAGGGAATGTTTATTGCAGGTAGCTGTATATACACCCCAAAAGGCTCAAGGTGCATAGATACCAGGAATGATACAGCAATTGATTAGGTATCAACAAGAAGTATATTGAAACAGAGTAAACTGTAATGGCTAAATAGTAAAAAAATATCCTGCAATGATTAAGCATTAGGAGTAATATGCTGCATAAATAATAATAATTGGTATAAAATACCACGCCCTCCTGAAGCCTGTAATGGGCAATCCGAACTAGGGGGAGACCACAATAAGGCTACTTTCACACTGAGCGCCTGTGCCGTTAGCGCTAAAGTGCAGCTCATTTTTGAGCTTTTCGGGCCGCTAGCGGGGGCTCTCTTTACCAAGAAAAAATGGTAAAAAGTCCAGTTTTCCGGCGCTTTCAATGTGCTTTTCAGGTGCTTTGGCAGCGCTGCCCATTCATTGCAATGGGCAGGGCTTTTTAGGAGCGCTATTTACGGTGCACCCAAACTGCCCCAAAGATGCTGCTTGCAGGACTTTCTGTAACATTCCGCAAGCACACTGCCCCAGTGTAAAAAGACACACTGCAATGAATGGGAGGCGCTTTTCAGAGGCTATTTCTAGCGCCTGAAAACTGCCTCAGTGTGAAAGTAGCCTAACTGTTCAGCAGTCAGTATGCTACCCTGTGTCTTCTGCTGGCCAGCTCATTGGGGCCCAACCTTTTTATGGTGAAGCGGTCAAGGTAATAGCCCTTTAAGAACTTATGCAAAACTCTGTTCCACTTTTACAATGGTGTAATGCAGGTTTGGCCAGAGGCCTCTCACTGCTTTGTGTCAGCAGGGGATTTCCTTTTGTTTGCTGGTAAATTGTACCCCGGTCAGTGTCTTTAGCTTCCAGGTCCTCAGTCAGGCAGCAGGCTCAATCAGAATCCAGGACGTCCTCCAGTGTTCCGTAATGGCTACCAATGTGTCTCTCTATTTCACTCAGGTGAAGAGGTCCCCTCGCAGCCTGTTTCTCTCCAAGTCGTCCATCCTTCCTCTCCTCAGCCTGGGAAAGTTACAGTACTTCCCCCTCCTCTCCACCACTGCAGTGCCACTGGGAGCCGAAGTATTTTCCTCTCAGAATCTAAGGCCAGTACGTTCTAAGGAAAATGCACTTTTCACAATCCTCCACACTTTTATCCAGATTCTATATATTAGAACACATCCTGTGTGCATCCTTATTCTGCAGAAGACAGGCTTGATAAAGGCTGCACCTTTCCATAATCACAGTAACAACAATAACCTCCCTAAGCTGTGCCTGTGTAATTCTCCTCTGCAGCACAGACAGATTTATTTTCCAGCCAGAGCTTCAGACCAGGCTACATCTGTATATTCGACAACCAGCAAGCTAGCGTTTTCAGGAGTAAAGGTCAGCAACGACATCTTAGAATTGTATATTTTCACCAATTTCCTTTTATGTTGCTGAATGCCAAACTTGGAACCAGTACGCATATTCACAAGCAGCGAGTTTAGATTATAAGGTAAACTACTCATTAAACCTGTCATCCTCCATTATTCTTGTGAGATGTAGATAGGCAGCGACATGGCGGATGTGCTGTGATGCTACCGAGTGATTGACATGGATCTAATTCCCCTCTGTGCTCTGTTTACAGAGAAACTGTTGAGAAGCATTATATGGTGTGATAGGAATGCAGCAGAGATTGACCCACAGGACTTTTTTTTTACAGGCCGGATGCTTAGAACCTTTAGACAGACACATCAAATAGCCAGGCAAAGCTGCTGTGTCTCTTCAGTCAGATATATAATGACCCGGAGATGCTTGTCTAATTGGAAATCCCCAGTAGGGGACAGGAGGACATAGCTGCTTCCCTGACATAATTGTGTCCTGTAAAGTATGAAAAAATGAGCTCTTGCCCATGATTTCTAAAAGTGAACGAGCTATTAATACCAGAATTGCAAAAAAAGCTTTGAAGCAAAAAGAGCTGGCATGCCACTCTAGTCTGCTGATAACTGAAAAAAAAAATTGGCTTCCACTGTATAGGAGATCGGCTTCAGAGATTTTAAACTTGTGGTTGAGCAAAAAAAGGTTAAAAGTCGCATTTAATGCCTTGTCCAGTGTGACTATGAGGAAGCTGACTGGATACATACTTCTGCAGTGCTACCCCTGAAGGAGCTGATGTAATTTAACCAGTTCTTCCCTAGAGTTTCTGCAAGGGCAGCCAGGCACACAGCAACATTTCACTCAATCTGGCTCAATAATCAGTCTAGGGCAGGGATCTCCAAACTACAGCCCTCCAGCTGCTGCGGAACTACACGTCCCATGAGGTATTGTAAAATTCTGACATTCACAGATATGACTAGGCATGATAGGAATTGTAGTTCCTGAACAACTGGAGGTCAAGGTTTGGAGACCCCTTATCTAGGGGATGTCTTTTAAGATTTTTTTTGCTGAAGAACTTGAGATTTGATGTAGGGTGATATGGAATAGACCAGATTCCCCGATTCTTTGCAGGAGGATACTCCACTCCGTCTCTTTGAGCAGTCTCTTTACGGGAACAAGTACAAATGACTGAGCCCCCTTCTTAGAAGCTATCCCTGTCAGGAATACTACTGGCTTGTCCACCCAAGGGATACAGCACACAGCCACTAGAACCCTGAGCCCAGGTTAGTGCTCACAATGTCACAGGATCACCAGATGCCTCCTTCAAATATCCACCAGACACACTCATGTGAGGGAGGGACTAATGCTCACAAAGCCACAGAACAGCCAGACACAACTTCCACCAGGCACTCTTCAGTGAGCTCTTCACACTAGGTCCTTTTTTTTTTTTTTTTTTTTTTTTTTTTTTTTTTTTTTTGGGAAAATGAACTTTATTGAAGTTAGACAGAAATTAATACAGCACTTTTGAGGTCCAAGTATAAAAAACATAAAACATAATCACATGTGGTACGTTAACATATAGTAGAGTCTTATAAGGCTGGCATTGCATAACAGAGATATACCAATTGTCAGTGATTCGGTGAGGTTCTGACAGACCCAGTTGGGCTACCTATTATATGGTTGTAAGTTTTAGTTGCTAGGTATTGGTAAACTTGTTTTCACGCATTACTATACACATGTCTCCCCATCTCCCAGCCAACCATCCCAAATCCTTGAGTATTTCTGACTGTTTCCCCTGTGTTTGTAAATCAACTGCTTGTATGGGAGGGAATTGTTAACATCTCTCTTCCAGCTTGTTATGGTGGGGGTTACGTTCTGCATCCAAGTCTTGGCAATTACTTTTCTGGCCAAGAATAGTACTTCAGATATAAATATGGCTTGGTATTTATCAATATCCACATCTGGAAGAAGACCTAATATACAAAGTTTTGGATCCAATACCACAGGGGAACCCATCTGGTCGTGCAAGAACTTAATCACTTGACTCCAGTATGTTTGAAGAATAGAGCATTCCCAGATTAAGTGAAAAAAACTACTCATCTCTGCCTGACAGTGAGGACATGCTATATTACGTGTAGGTTGAAACTTCCTTATTATGTTAGGTGTTAGGTACGCTTGATGAATGATGTATATCTGTGTTAGCCTATCGGACAGTTTTGGAGATGCCACCTTTACATTTTCTAAAATTTCCTCCCAATCCGAATCACTAACTGCTCCTACGTCTCTTTCCCATCTTGTTTTGGCTTTTTGCGTCACTTCTCTGATTCTGGGTAATCTTATGGAGTAGTAGAGATTAGATATCAGTTTTTGTGGATCGGCTCCCATTACTATGTCCAAGATTTGGGGATGTTCCAGGATGCAGTTTTCGTTCCTGAATTGAGAACGCAGGGCATGTCTGAGTTGTATGTATTTGAACATTAATTGTTGTGGTATAGAGTATTCTTCCTTAAGGGTTTGAAATGCTTTAGGCCTATCACTTGCCATTACCTGGTGCAGGTAAATAATTCCATATCTGGCCCATAGATTAGGGTCTGGTATTTTTTTAAGCTCCGCTAGCTGGTTGTTAGCCCATAATGGAGTGTGAGAGTGAATGCACCCTATTTTAAGTTTTTTCTGGGCCAATCCCCATATTCGTTGGTGATGGTTGAGTACCCCATCATTAAAGTTTGGACCTTTCCTATTAAATTGGCCCCCTCGTAGTATAATTTGAAGTGGGGTAGATAAAGGACTGTCTGGGCTACTAGATACTAGTGTACTATACCGCTGTCTTTCGTTATTGTGGTAGTGATGCATGTGCGACAACTGTGCCGCTATGTAATATTCCTGCAGATCTGGCAGAGCTGTTCCCCCCATATCTGTAGGGTTTTTAAGGACATGCCAAGCTACCTTATGTCTTTGATGTCCCCAGACAAAGGTGTTCAAAATAGATTCCATTTTTTTGAAGATCCCGATAGGTATATATAGTGGGGCGTGCCATACCATATATAGGATCTTGGGTAAAATAATCATTTTTATGATGTTTATCCTCCCCATTACTCCCAGTGGTAGTTTGGACCAGGCTTGCGTTTTGGTTTTAATCATGGCAAACAATGGTTCTATGTTGTTGGTTGTGTATTCGCGTAGGTCTCTTGTAACCAGTACCCCTAAATATTTAATAGTGTTTACCCTGACTAATGGTAGTTCTGGATGTATATTGGTTGGGGGGAATTGGTCTATGGGGAGTATCTGTGATTTTTCCCAGTTTATCCGTAGGCCTGAGAGTTTTCCCATTTTATCTATAGTGTCCAAAGCTGCTTGTAGTGATGGGCCCTGATCTGCTAGATAGAGTATCGTGTCGTCTGCGTATAGTCCGATCTTCTCTATATAGTTGCCTATTCTAAGTCCCACTATGTCCATGTCAGCTCTTATAGCTATGGCCAATGGCTCAGCTGCCAGGGCATATAGCAGTGGAGAAAGGGGACATCCCTGGCGTGTGCCTCTCTCTAGAGGAAATTGTCCCGATATACAACCGTTAACGAGGACCCGTGCTTTCGGTGACTGATAGAGTATTTGTACCCACTGTATGAAATTGGGACCAAATCCATATTCTCGTAGACACTCCCAAAGAAAGGACCACTCCACTGAGTCAAAGGCCTTTGCTGTGTCCAAGGCCACCACTACCCTGGTACCCTGATTATCGTGCTGTGCTTGAATATTTAGAAACAGTCTTCTTATATTCATGGCCGTATTTTTCCCGGGCATAAAACCGGTCTGGTCTGGGTGAATTAATGAAAGAATAACTTTATTTAGACGGGATGCTAGGATTTTGGCCAGTATCTTAATGTCTACTTGTAGCAGTGAGATTGGACGGTAGGACTCGGGATATCTAGGGTCCTTTCCTGGTTTAGGTATAACTATTATTTGTGCTTCTTGCATTGATGGAGGGAGTGTTTTATATTTAAATATTTGTTGGTATAATTTTTGCAAATTCGGGACTAGTATATCAGGGAATGCAGTGTAAAATTCTAGTGGCAGGCCGTCCAGTCCGGGGGCCTTAGATTTAGCTAGCTGGGACAGTGCTTCAGATATGTCCTCCTGGCCAATGGGGGCGTCTAGTAGCTTAACCTGTTCTAAAGTGAGTTTAGGGAACTGAATTCTGTGTAAGTAGTTTTTAATTTCGTGTGTGGATTGTGTTGTCTGAGTTTTGTATAAATTCCTATAGAAGTTTAGGAAAGTGTCTGCTACCTGATGTGGGTCAGTCACCTCGTCTCCCTGTGGAGTAGCTAGGGTCACCACTACTGGAGGTTTTTCATTTAAATGGGCTAAATATGCCAGTAATTTACCTGCTTGCTCCCCGTGTTCGAAGATTCTTTGTTTTTTTAAAAAAAACTGTTGTTTGGCCTTCTCTATGTGCATTTGGGTTACTGCTCTGGATTGCATTTGTAGTTTATGGAGATTGTCAGTACTGGGTTCTTGTGCGTATACCTGTTCCACTTCCTGTAGTTTGTCAGTGGTCATCTGTAATAGCAGTTTAGAGGAATTTTTAAATCTGTTTATTCTTAGTGAAAGTAGTCTACTAGCTTGATTTTTAAAGGTGTCCCATACTGCAGTGTCTGAATCTGTAAATCTTAAGTTGTTTAGGATATATTGTAATTCTTGCCCTATGCTCTCAAGATCAGGCAAGACCGACAGCCAGAATGGATTCAGCCTCCAATTAGAAGTGGGCACTGCCTTTAATAGAGATGCTGTTATCCAACAGGGTGAATGGTCCGATAGTGCTCGTGGAGCCATACCCGACCCTGTTATTTTAGGCAGTAATGCATTTGAGACCAGTATAAAATCAATCCTGGACATCGTGTCACTGCCTGCCGAGTGACATGTGTATGCTTTTTTAGTCGGGTTTTGCCATCTCCATACGTCTGTTAGCGCAAATTCTGTGAATAGTCTGCATAGTCTGGTTTGGTGAGGCACAGTCCTGGATGTATCTCCCAGGCCTGGTCTGTCCAAATTTGGATTCATGGTTTGGTTAAAGTCGCCCATCCATATAGCAGGAACTGATGGGTGTTGTGCCATGAATGCCAGTCCCTTGAGTACTACCTCGATCGAAAAAGGGGGGGGGATATAACACGCCAGAATCAATAAAGAGTTGCCTCCTATGGTGGCATGCAGGAAGATATATCTTCCTAATCTATCTGACTCTAGAGTAATTAGTTCAAAGGGCACTCTTTTGGCAACCAGTATCGATACCCCCCTTGATTGATTGGTGTGTGTGCTGTGGTATAACCATCCTATCCACGGTTTTTTTAAGGCTACCTGCATCTGGCCTGTGATATGTGTTTCTACTAAAGCTATGATATCTGCTTTCTGTGATTTTAGAAATGTTAGAGCTGCGGTTCGTTTTACCTTATTCCGCATACCGCGTACGTTCCACGTCAAAAACTTTACACTGGCCATATTGGTTTCTGAGTATAATAGTGTGGCTGCCATCTAGTGAGACTCCAAGACAGTGGAGCCTCCTTAGTCTGCCCTTTCCACAGTGCCAGTCTGCTAATACATATCTTAGCGTTGAATGCATATTGTCTGTCTAGCCGTATCAAAGTCACATCAATACTTATATTCCCAAAGTTAAACACAAAACTTATCCTTTTAACTGTTCCCATCCCTCCCAGCTGCACATCTCCCCAACCTGATGTGAGCGTATATACCCAAATTATCAGCATATAACATATCATCCAGCGGTTACACTTCACTGGAGGCACATTTCTTAATAGCAATAGATGTGTTGTCCTTTTATGCTGAAACAACTTTGTTAAGGGGGCGACTGTTTTCCTGTCGCTCGTGGAGCAGTTATAGTCAGGACTACCACACATTTCAGTCAGTGAGCTCCCTTTGCACTTTTCCTTCTTGCATCTGGTCAAATTATGACCCATATTCCAGGATATTGTAGTACAGTTCATCCCTGTCATTTAGGAGTCTTGCAGAGCATATCACTGTAGACTGTCCCCACTCTTCTCAGAATGTAAGGGCGCAACCGGTAACCCGCGCAACTTGTATGATCCCGCATGCTCCATGTCAAAGTTATACAGGAGCTAGCTCTCTTATCCTTGTCCACTTTTCTTGTATACAAGCTATGTATGTCCCCATTCTTTATATCCCTAAACTGGATTCTGGTTCCCTTCTAAAAAATCTCTGTGACATTTGTATTGTAGGATTTTGTGCAAAGTCAGAATGTACTCACTGTGGTTGTATGAACTTAGACAGATTAGGCAGGTCTGTCTCTACGATCCAGCCATGCTGTCGCTGCCGCCGGGTCGTCAAAGAACTGTACTTTTCCGTCCTCTTCCACCCGCAGCCGGGCAGGAAATAACATCGCATACTTGAGATGGAGGGTCCTCAATCGGCGCTTCACCTCTTGATATTGTGCTCTCTTCCTTTGCACCTCGCTGGAAAAATCCGGAAATACTGCTATCTGGCTGTTCCCGACCTGTATGTTTCCTCTCTCCCGGGTGAGTTTAAGGATTTTGTCTCGGTCCCGAAAATTTAGAAATTTGGCGATGAATGTGCGGGGAGGCGCTCCAGGTGGTGGTGGCCGCGCAGGTATGCGGTGCGCCCTCTCCACCGCAAACATTACTGTAAAGGCTTCCCGGCCATACGTTTTGAGCAGGAGCGTTTCTAGATAGGTTGCCGGGTCCGCGCCTTCCTCTTTCTCCGGCAGCCCTATGAAGCGGAGGTTACAGCGTCTAAGGCGGTTCTCCATGTCATCTTGGTGGGCATGAATTTGCTGTATTTGTCTCTGCATCTCCTCTATATTATGTCTCATGGGGTGCAGGGCATCTTCCGCGTTGCTGATTCTGGTTTCTGCCTCCGTAACCCTGTCTTTCAGTTTTGAGAAGTCCTGTCTCATCAGGGATATATCGATTTTTACTTCGTCTATCTTCGCGGTCAGAGTACCTTGCAAGGCGGCTATAGCGTCCAGCACTTTGGCGGTGTCTGACGTCTGAGAAGCGGGGCCCGTACACGTGCCTGCGCTGCCCTCCTGCTGCATGTCTTTCTCCAGGCGGCGAAATTGAGCGAGCTTGTCTGTCGTCCCAGTGTTCCGCTTTGGTGGTGACATAGTCCACTGCGGTCCCAGGACAGAAGGGGAGCCCTTGTGATGAATTACTTTGGTGTATCTTCCCACAGGACCTCTATCAGGAGTTTGTGTGCTGGAAGTTTGCTCTTTCTGTGTCTCACTCCCCCACCTGTCAGGCCTCTCCTCAGGTGTTGTGTCCTTAGAGGAGATCCGGAGGCTCATGCACGCAGAGAACAGTCCTTTGGGGAGCCAGGCAAGTCAGGAGGACCTGTAGGGCCGTTGCTGGGTGCAGCAAGATGGCCGCCGTTCCGAGGACCAGGCCGGAGCCCCGGGCCGTCCTAGGAGCTGTTTCAGGGTGCAGAGGTTCAGCGCTGGGGGCCACAGGCAGTCCGGGGGCCGAGGCAGGCAGAGATCCGTCTCTGGGGAGCTTTGTATGTCCGGGAGATGTGCAGGAGCCGCCGCCGGGTGGAGCAAGATGGCCGCCGCTCCAAGCACTAGGCCGAAGCCGGGGACTTTCCTACAGGCAGGGCCCGGGGCGGGACGATCCGGTCTCCGCGGCCTCGGGCAGCACTCCAGTCGGCCAGGCAGCACCCAGGACCACACAGGTGATGGGACAAGCCTATTGAGGTGTCTTTTCTTGGCAGGGTTGTTAGGATTGGAGCAGGATGTCAGTTAAAGGATTTTGGGCAAACGGAGCTCTCTTTCCAAGCGTCCTACTCCATAGCTCCTCAGGCCGCGCCCCCCAGACCAGGTCCTTTTTGAATGAGTGTTCCCTTGACTAGCTTCAAAAGTGGGTCTATAGGAATAAGTGCCCCAGCTCTGCCACAGCTGGGACCTCGATGAATATTAGCTGGAACCAGGAGAACTGCTGGCTTCCCTCCACTGGGAACAAAGAATCCCCAGGCTCTAAACTTCAGACTCATTCTGTCTCTCCAGCCACCACCTAGGCATACCTTCCCAGGAATTGGCTGGAGCACACTAAATATTCAGGCTGCCCATTTACTTAGCTCAACCCTCTGTTTCAGAAGCCTCTGGAAAGCAGGGGAGAGCAGTCAAATATGAAGCATGTGGGCAATCAACAACTGCTCCACTGTCTATAGAGGAGCCAAAAAAAAAATTTGCCTAGCTTCCTAGGACCTAACTTGGCGGGTGCTACACTTGTATTTATGCATGTAGGTAGAAGCTAGTTATACAATACATTTTTAATATGTTTCAAAGACATCTATTAAATGTTAATCACTTGACCTCGGAATGGTTTTACCCCCTTCATGACAAGAGCATTTTTTTCCTATTCAGCACTGTGCTACTTTAACTGGCAAATGTGCGGTCATGCAGCATTGTATGCAAATGAAAATTTTTCAATTTTTCACATAAATAGAGCTTTCGTTTGGTGGTATTTGATCACCACTGGGTTTTTTTAAATTTTAAAAATACCAGAAATTTTGAAAAAAAGGTTTTTTTACCTTTTCTGTTAAAACCAGGGCTTTTTTCCTCAGAGAAAAGGTGCAGGAACTCACCCCCCTCCCCTAGGCCACGACTGTCTCTACCCCCTACCCACCCCTAAAACCACCCCTTGTCTCCATCCCTCCTAGCACCGCCCCCTTAGAGAACAGGTATACTTTGGGGAGCTATACAAGTAATTTGTATAAAATTTGTTAATAAAAAGCAATGTAGTAAAATGTACAGCACATTAGAAATATCCAGCTCTTACCAAAGTAAACTCAGAGATACTTGCAGATTAGTACACACCCTCATATCACTCATGAGACAGCCCCATAACCAGCAAATCACCAGCCCCATAACCAGCAAATAGCTACATATTCAGTAGAGACAGGCTCCATATCCGGCAGATGGGACAGGCTCCATATCCGGCAGATGGGACAGGCTCCATATCCGGCAGATGGGACAGGCTCCATATCCGGCAGATGGGACAGGCTCCATATCCGGCAGATGGGACAGGCTCCATATCCGGCAGATGGGACAGGCTCCATATCTGGCAGATGGGACAGGCTCCATATCCGGCAGATGGGACAGGCTCCATATCCGGCAGATGGGACAGGCTCCATATCCTGCAGATGGGACACTCAGACTCACATCCAAGCAGCATTAACAAAGCCCCATCCTGCATGAATACTTTACCAAGAAAGGCTGCACAGCTTCTTTGCAGTCAGGCTACACGTGTCGCGCTCTTGCTCTCTCTCTCTCTTTACACAGATCCAAGAGAGGCTGCCGCCGAAAGGAGCATTCAGTCTGCAGGGAGAGGTGGAGTGCGGATGATGTCACTCTGCCCTCCACTGTCTCAGGCATGCTGCAGCCGGGACGATATACGATTGCTGGCTTATGCCGTCTCCCATTCATGCCTGCTTCCACGTCTGTGTCTGACATAGGTAACGTTCCGGCGCATTCTGCCAGAAAAGCCCTGGTTAGAGCACAAATCCAATAAAAAAAATAAATGAAAAAAAAAGTTCTTCAAACATTTAAGCCAAAAGATATTCTGCTACCTATCTTTGGTAAAAAAAATTCCAATAAGTGTATAATAATTGGTTTGTGTGCACCTTTATAGAGTCTGCAAACTATGTCATATACAGTGCCATGCAAAAGTATTCACCCCCTTGGCATTTTTCGTGTTTTATTGCTTCACAACCTGGAATTAACATGGATTGTTTGAGGATTTGCATCATTTAATTTGCAGAACATCCCCACAGCTTTGACAAAATAACAGAAAAAGTCAATGTGCATAGCTATTCACCCCCCTAAAGTAAATACTTTGTAGAGCCACCTTTTGAGGCTATTACAGCTCCAAGCCGCTTTGAATAAGTCTCTATGAGCTTGCCACACCTTACCACTGAGATTTTTGCCCATTCCTCCTTTCAAAACTGCTCCCGCTTCCTCAAGTTGGATGGTTTGCGCTTGTGAACAGCAATCTTTAAGTCTGACCACAGATTTTCTATTGAATTGAGGTCTGGGCTTTGACTAGGCCATTCCAACACATTTACATGTTTCCCCTTCGTGCCGGTTCACACTACCGCGACTTGGGATCCGACTTGTCAGACCTCAAGTCGCCCCAAGTCGCTTGACATCTGAAAGTCCATGTAAGTGAATGAGAGCCGTCTATATGTACGCTACTGAAGTCGCTCCGACTTCAGAAAAGGTCCCTGTACTACTTCAAGGCGACTTGTAGGCGACTTGTACCCATTGATTTCAATGGAAGTCGCCTACAAGTCGGATCATGGTCTATAGTGAAGCGACTTCACAGGAAGAGAAGATGGTTTTTTCAAGCAAACCCCTCCCTCCCCCAGAGCTGATTGTTGTTTGATTGGCCACTGGAAAGTTGCCTGTACTGGAGGCGACTTGAAGTCGCCTTGTAAGTCGCCCCAAGTCGCGCTGTCGTGTTGCCCTCAGGTCGTGTCCAGGTCGCCTCGCAAAGTCGCGGCCAGAGTCGTGTTGCCCCTGTGTGAACCGGCGCTGAAGCCACTCAAGGGAAAACCTATGTGTGGTTTCAACCCACTTTTCCATTTCTCTTCTCCCATGGTTTTGGGATGCTCATATGATACACATGATTTTTTAAGGTAAGGTTCTGTTTCCTCCTTTATCCATGTTCCCCTCTTTCCCTTTTTTCCCTTCTTTCCCTCCCCTCTTTCCCCCCTCCTCTCTTCCCTCGCTTTCTCCCCCCCTCTCCTTCTTTTCCCCATTCTCCCCTCCTGTCTCCACATTTTGGAGATTTTTAATTCATCCCAGCCTTCTCTCTGACATCACTACTAAATTAATGTTGATTACCACCATTCCACCATTACACAGGAATCTCTCTTTACATTGGGAGGATAAGGAGTTAATCCCCATGGGCTCCCCAGGCTCAACCTCCATCAGGCCAGTCGTTAATATTATACAGGTGAATTTTCAAACATCTTCTTATGGTTTCTCTTAAGTTCTAAACTTGAGTATCGTTTCTAATATGTTGCTTTAGAAATTGGTCCTTTCTTTCTCCCCTCCTCTCCCCCCATATTTTGCTTTGGTGCATGTAACAAGCTTTATAAGGTTGTTGTTATAAGATATTTAAATAATACTGTTAACAATTTTTTGAACCATTTGGTATCGCTTTGGAAATAAGTCATTTTTCAATTCTTATATGTATTTTTCGCTAATGTGTTTGCATATTTTTACAGTATATGTACAATTTGTGCTTTGATCCAAGGCCCTGATGAAGTGGGTTTCCTGCGACATGCATAGGCCACTCTTTTCAGACACTCCAGCCAGGACCAGCACGTCCTGGACAATTTACCTGTAACTGTGATTTTAACTAGTTGTATTTTCAACTTCTTTTAATCTAATTTTCTTGTACATGTAGAACACTTGTTCAGGTTTTAATTCCCATGGTTAATGTATTCATTAGACCCTACAGGGTACACTTAATGTCCCACTTGTTCTCTTGTTCTAGTATATTTGTTCTATATGGGATGGTACCTCCGTAGGGTCATAATAATCTCACACTCATCCCCCGCATCTCCTTAATAGTCTCTAATTTATAGTATGGGTTAGCAGGAGCTGCGCTCATGGGCACCCAAACCCAGAAAAAAGCCGGCAATGTACATGTATTATGTCGCCATGCCTGCACCTTCCGCCCACTTGCAGTATATTTACTGTGTTAGCGGTCGGCAAGTGGTTAGACAAAATTATAGTGTTGTAAAGTCAACTTAAAGCTCAGCCAAGACTTTTTTTTTTTTTAGGTTTGGATAGATAAAGGAAGAGTTAGAACCTCTGTGAAGTTCTGATTTTTGTTGTGTGTGTGTGTGTTTTTTTTTGTTTTTTGTTTTTTTAATTCCTAGCAATATAGATACCCTGTCACATCTTGAGACACAGGGTGTTTTCAGTACCAGAAGTAATAGGGTAGTAATAGAAACCAGGAAGATTTTCTAATCCTTAAGTTCTAAAAGAGTTATTTTATGTATCAGGCTAGAAGTGATTTTTATCATTTTCACTTCGATGTCATCACTTGGTTCCTGTGCTTCTTTATGCAAAGCAGGTTGCTCATGGCTTGTGGCAGGGACGGGCAGAGTGCTGTACATACTGTAGCATCCTGAAAACATCACATCTCCATGCCTCAGTACTCCTCAAGTGCCCTAAGCCCTGATATAAGCAGTGGGCTGGCTATTAATAGAGGTTATGTAAATATCTAAATGGCTTAATGTGTTTGTCACCCCAACATTTCATATTCCTGATATCTGCCTGCTGTACCATGTACAGTACTTATATGAGAAAGTATCCTGTTCTCTTTGGGTTGTATTTTTTTTAGATCTTTTGGTTTGTTTTTTGGTGAAATCCCTGGTGTCCCTGCCAGTCCCTCTGCTTTCCTATTAAAAACTGACCACGCTAAGCAGGGGAGCATAGCGTGGTCAGTTCCCTAGCTGTGCTGGGAACTCGGCCTGCTCTCCTCCAATTATCGGACTTGTCCTGACACCCCCATCCCCCTGTACAGCTGTTCACTGGTAAGCTCAGTGTGCTGCTGCTTCTCCCCCCCAGCTCTTATGCAGCTGAGGACAGAGGGAATGTGATCACTTATTAAAAAAAATAAAAAAAATTATAAATCCTTTTTTTTTTTTTTTCTCTATACACAAATGGTTTGCCTTACATTTCCTTTTTAAAATGAATGGGTTGTTTTACAAGGTAACTGTCTACAATCACTTTATCTACCTGCTTACCTCCTTCTTGACCAGGCCAATTTGTGTGGTCATGCAACACTGTACCTAAATTCAATTTTTATCATTTTTTTTCACACAAATAGAGCTTCCTTTTAGTGGTATTTACTTGCCGCTTGGTTTTTAATTTTTTGCTGAACAAACAAAAAGACCGAAAATTTTGAAAAAAAAAAAAAAAAAGTTTTTCATATTTTGTAAAAATTATTTAGCAAACAGGTAATTTTTCTCCTTTGCTGATGGGCACTGATGAGGTGGCACTAATGGGTGGCACCGAAGAGGCAGCACTCGTGAGCACTTATGAGTCTGCACTGATGAGGCACCAATGGGCACTGATTGGTGGCATTGAGGCGGCACTGATGAGGCTGCACTGATGGGCCCTGATTGGCAGTACTGATGGGCACTTATAGGTGGCACTGATGAGGCAGCACTGGTGGCACTGGGGGGTACTGATTGGTGGCATTGGAGGGCACTGATTAGCAGCACTGATGATCACTAAGGGGACCGATGTCCCTCTAAAAGATGCCGGTTAATGGCCTTCTTTTCTTCACGTTGACAGCGTGAAGAAAAAAAAGACAAAAACCAGCTTCTGTTTACTTCCATGATCAGCTGTCATTGGCTAACAGCTGATCACATGGTAAAGGGCCCGCTGTAATTGGCCCTTTACCCTGCTCTGTGATCAGTCTAGTCCCAATGACTCGGCGATCACAGAGTGCGCCAGGACAGCCATGTACGCTCTCCCGGAATTTTAAGCCCGTGCTGTAGCCATCTTTCAACTTTAGTACGGGCGCAAAGTGGGTAAATTTGAGGAGGTCAGTTGGGAGGAGTGGGGGTTTTTAGGCAGTCTGCATCTACGTGCAGACTGACCTAGGTAAGGCTAGGTTCACACTATTGTAGGTGCAGGAATCGCAGATGATCCCGCAACCCAAACAGGCTACTCTGTAGAGACGCACAGAGTTGCAATTCATTCTTAATAGCACCCGCACACATTTAAACCCGCAGCGTGTTTGCAGCGTGCAGGAACTTCAGGGAAATCGCATGGTGCAGATAGCTGAGGAACTTTTTTTTTTCTGCGGGAAACGCAGGCACAGCAGCCCATACAAATGTGCAAGCGGGGTCCGCAAACTTGCAACTGTGGGAACCTAGCCTAATTCCAACTGGATGTTGAGCCTCCATGATAGAAAGAACTGAATTCCAATTAATAAATGGGGAGGAAATGGCTCACAGTGTGCAGAGAAATAAGAGTGAGCAAATTCAGTACAGGAGAGGAGCCTGCACAACTGAAGGTAAGGTTCGAGTTCAGCTTTAAGTGAGATTATATATCCTATATTTGTTTTCTTTGACCCTCACTCACATGTAGCCTAAGTTAATGACCCACAGCGTTGGTCCAAGGTGCTTGTCATCATTTATAACTTTCTCCAGACAGTAAAACTGGGTCACCGGATTTCAGCCAGATTTATTGACAAAAGGAAAACCCTTGGTGCCAATTAGTTTTGTTGATTGATATATCTAGCACAGGATTTTTCCACTACTTTTTACTCTGATGCCTGGGCAGACCATGATAAACGATTTCAAATATTCCTAATAGTTTTTCCTTCATGAAAATGATTCATCACACTGCTTACCAACTCATTCTTTATCTTCAGTCCACTCATCTACAAAGAGTGTTGATTGAAACTTGTGATGGCTGGTTATAAAATGTAAAAGATGTTAGATCAGAATTGGAATCTGTTGTTACTGCTAATGACATTTGAATGATTTTACTTGGTTATATGTCTTTGAACCGATGTAAACCCAAAACCAATGATTTTTAGTTTGCTAAAGCCAGGGCTGGGACACGGGGTGGGCAGGAGGGGTGGCTGCCCTGGGCACTGTGGTATCGTGTGTGTGGGGGTGGTGTCTATGCAAGGAGATTGGGGGGAAGGGATTTGTGTTGGTAGGGGAAATTTTGGGGGTCGGCGGGGCTTAAGAATTATTCTGGGGGGGGGGATTTTGGAGTGGTGATTTGGAGGGCTGTGTGTGGGGTTGGGGGAAGAGGGTTTATGCTAGGAGGGGGATTTGAGGGGTTTGTGCTAGAATAATAAACACCAAAACAACTGAAGCTCTGCTTTAGGGGAATCTCTTAGGGACCCCCAGGTCACCAGAACTAGTGTCCCCATTGGAAGATTTCCCTTCTATTGCTTCTCAGGGACAACCCAACATTTTGGTATTTTCTTTTACTTTCACTTTCAATGATAAAGGTAAACGGGCAGCATGTCGAATGTGTGTGTGTGCGTGGGGTTAATGTGTTAAATACGCATGTGGTATGAATGGGCCCATAATCCTCATTTGCATTTCACATGAAACTTTTCAGGCACTGCTTTCGCAGTTGCTAGACACCTGGGCAGGTCTTTAGTTTTAATTTTCATGATGTTACTCTGTTGCTACAGAATGGCTATTGCCAGTAAACAGCATTTATGTACCCACAGACGGTTGCAATTTAGATAATTGGGTACAGCTGCATTATTGTGGTATTATTTTGTAGGATGGTTAAATTGACTAGATGTAGTTGTTAACGTGAAATTGTGTTGTTTACATGGTAATTGCAGTATGTAAATGGGTATCATTAGTTAGATTTTTTTTTTGCTCCGATAGGTTAATGTGTTAATGATTCCTTTTTTTTCTATATAAATTAATTTCTGTCTTTTTTGTGTTGGTCATCAGACACATCACATGCTGCATGTTATGAGATGACTCTTCACATTTGGCCTCTGTCCCATTGCTTTCAGTGCTAAGTAGCACACACTGAAAGGGCCATCTGTGAATAAAATCATATACAATATTTTTTAAAGGGAAACGACGAATTACCGAAGCAGGGATCATCTTTGCTCGTACGTGCAATAGCTTCTTTTTTTTTTTCTTGTTTTAGGCTTGTTAAACTCAAGTGACACAGTGAGTAGTAGATTTCTTTAAAGCCCAATTTTGTATAACTATCTCCCTCCCACCCTCCACTAATCCATCCGTTTTTTCCTACTTTGGGAAGCATATTCTACTCAGCTAAGTCACCCTATCCAACTCCCTCGCTGATGTCATTTCTACCCACCACTTAAGTGCCACAGATGAGCCTGAAACCAGCAGTCCCCTTTACTCCTCCCTGGTTTGACTTTGGTCCTTTTGTGGACCCTAAGTAAACCCCACAGCTGGACAACCAATAGGAATTGTCCATGTCACACAGGCAGTGACATGAACACCCAGAAGAAGGACTTCAATAAGAGCTACACAAAGAGGAGGTGGACATGGCGCTGACTGGTAAATTTGATTTTGGAGTTAAGTTTATCCTATAGTTTGACTTTAAGAGAATGTATTCATTCTATTTTGCCTACTGAGGACCAAACTAATTTTAGAATTAGATCATTTAAATTTAATAAGCCAAAGAACAAAGAACATAGTCCATAGGACGGGAATAAACAATAGGGTTGTTGTATATATTAAAAGGATAAATACATGCACCGCACAGTAGATGGAAGACTACTCAGGTTGTGCACCCGGACTCCCCCTGGGGGTAAAAACAGGTGAGGGTATGGATGTCCAATCCCACAGGCAAACCCAGATATTGCCTAGTAAAAAACACAGAATGGGAAATGGATAAAAAATGTAGGTATTAAGCAAAGACAGAATGGATGAGAAAAGCGGCATCATTTGCCCTAATGGAATGCACAAGATGACCGGTACAAAAAGACTTGATTGTGAAGTGGAACGCTACTTAATTAGTTCATATACTCTCCCCTTCTTCTAATAAAATATGGCCAACCCCCATGTGGGAGATGGTCATACATTAAGGGCATAAACCCTAAATGAGGGAGATGTAATCCCACTACCAGATGGAATGTGTGTGTAGAATAGATAACCCTACAAAAGCTGTGCCCTAAAAGAAGTGATGTATACACCTTATGACAGAAATAGGGTATAGAAGAGTAAAAAAGATGCACAAAGTGTGCCTAAGTGGTATATATATACACGCATAAAGCCACTTCTAACAACCACCAATTCCATCGTGAGCATATGACACTTAATTGGTTAAGAAAGGCCATCGTGGGTTGGCTATAAAACAATTGAGATCTATATCTAGGTTGAGGCCCCTGGGGGCAAGGGATCCCAGCCGATGGATCCAGGCTGCTTCATTTTGGGATATGAGCGTAGTTCTATTTCCCCCTCTCCAGTGATCTTTAATAAGATCAATCCCATAAAATGTTAGACCAGTAGGATCTCTATGATGTACCTCATCAAAGTGGCTTGATAGATTGTGTTTCGGGAACCCATTCCTGATGTTATTAATATGTTCCTGTGTATGTACGAAAAGAGGGCGGGTGGTTCTGCCCACATACTGAAGGTGACATGGGCATTCGATGACATAGGTTACATGAGTACTGTGACATGTAATCAGTTCCCTTATCTGGTACTCCCTATGATCAGTTTTTGAGTTAAAGGTTTCCCTTTTACTGGGTTGTTTTTTTGCTAACTCTACATGCCATGTACTTTTGGCATTTGTAAAAACCCTTCATCTCTGGAAAGATTTTAGTCACTTTCGGTGGATTTATAACATTATGTACTAAGTGATTCCGGAGAGTAGGTGCTCTCCTATACACAATTTGGCTTGTTGGGCAGTATTTTTGCTAGGACACGGTCCTCCTTCAGGATAGGCCAATATTTTTTTATGATATGTTCAAAAGCTTTGTATTGGGTGTTAAACCCTGTAATAAAGGCTATATCCATATTATTTTCCTTTTTTGTTCGTTTTTTTGAACAGCGTATTTCCTTTTTTTCACCACACTCAATATAGCAGTCTTGGAGCACTGTTTGTTTTTTATCAGTAGTGGTGTCTGGACAATCTACAACATTACTGTTACTGGATATATATAGACTTTGGACTTTGTTATAATATCTTTTTCTTTTTAATACGAGGGTGTATTCACTAATATCACCGGTTAATTTTATTTATGTTAGTTTTTTTAGTATGTTTATAGTGGTGTCATAGGAGTATCATTGCACACCTATCCTCAATAGGTGGACCCGTACATCCTTTCACCCCCATATTTAGGGTGCGGTTGTTTATTGTGACCATATTTTTCATGCCATATAAAGAGTGACCCGTTAGATCACTTTTCAGGGCACTGATGTTTTTTAAATTTATTTCTGTGTATGCACCCTTCAGTGTTTTTTAGACAGAGGTTTGACCCTATCTGGGTGTACCCTTTTACCCCTCATATAGGGTGTAGACCTATTTATACCACACTGACCCAATTAGGTGTAGAGTCCTTTTGGGCTGTATAAAGGGTGACCTGACAGATTGCTTTTCTGCACATAGGTAGCTCCAACCACCCCACCTCTGATATATACAGTATACATTACTTCCGTGTCAGCAAGAAGAAGGGTAGGAGAGCAGACGTTCAGCTCCCTCCCCTCTACCCGGCGGCTCCCGCCATGCAGTTCCTGGGCCTGCAGATGGGCAAGTAGAGCAAAAAATATACGGTGAGTGTGCGAGTGCTGGGGGCACTTTGTTACCAAGAAGGGGGGGTGTGGTTTGGAAGCAATCCAGTGACTGCGGAGGAGCCAGATTGCTTCCATCTGACAGCCAAAAGTCGGCTTAACAGATATACATACTGCAGCCACTGGAAGTGTGTGTAAAACCCCCTGGACCTGCCAGCGCAAAGGTTAAAGTAGTTCTAAAGGCTGAAGTTTTTTTTACCTTAATGCATTCTCTGTATTAATGTAATAAAACCTTCTGTGTGCAGCAACCCCCCAGCCTCCACTCTTATACTTACCTGAGCCCGATCTGGATCCAGCGCTGTGCATGAGAGCAGCGGCTCTCTCCACTTTCTTCCTTCTCATAGGCGGGAGACAGCCAAAGACAGCAGCCAACTGGGAGCTCCCCGGCACCGCAGCACTGGATAAAAGTTGAGCACAGTCCGGCTTTAAATTAGGCAACCTTTTCCACAGAAAGTGCCTTGTTCAAAAGAAATTCGCTCCTTTTGTATGGTTATGTTTTCAATTTTTGCACTCGTAGTTTTAATGCTAACAGTGAGCAGGTTAATTTTAATTGCTATACAATTAACTGGTGCCCACACTATTATAATAATTTAGTGATGTGCTTAATATTCCTGGGTTCAGTTCAAGACCGGTTTGGTGAACATTACTAAAGTTCAGGTGCCAAAAACGACCCTCATGTAGTCAATGGGAACAAAAAAAACCAATAATGCTCCTTTTCCAGGCTAATAGGCAAGGGGTTGTCAAACAAATGGCATGGGGGGCTGGGCATTGTTCTGTACCAAATAAAAAAAAAAAATTTCAATCTGTTTGGCAGTGAGCAGAAATTTTAGTAGTACTGAAAGTGAAACATTAAAAATACAACATTTCTTTAAATACCATCGTTAGGGGAATGCCTGACTCTGCCCGTGAAGTGGTGCATCTGTGCTACTACAGAAAAGCTGACATTTTACAAAGGAAGAAGTATATTCACGCTGTCGGCAAAATGACAGCTCCCAGCCACTTTGTTCTGTTTGTAGGCAGAAGATCTATGGATTCCTTTCCTCTATACCAGATCCTCATCATAGATGAGGGCCTCATGTAGATGTTACTGGGGGACCCCAACACAAAAAAGAAATGCAATTCCTATTATAATCACAGCGCTGTCTTGCAATCCTATATAACAATATTTAAACATTGTGCACAAAAAATAAAAATATTCAAAGTGACCTATAGTGCATGGTAAAGGACACCAAAACCAATCATGCTTTAGTAGTCCAAAAAAAAAATGTGATTTAATTTTTATATATAAAATTTGTTTCCATATTTTGGCTCTCATAGTTGAGGTATACCTATGATGACAATTACAGGCCTCTCTCATCTTTTTAAGTGGGAGAACTTGCACAATTGGTGGCTGACTAAATACTTTTTTGCCCCACTGTGTGTATGTATGTGTATATGTATATGTGTGTGTGTGTGTGTGTGTGTGTGTATATACATATACATATATATATATATATAGCGGTTATAACCCTTTTTCGAATAGCACCACTAAAACGACGATAAAGCACCAGTGTGAAAGCAGCCTTAAGGAAAAATGCCTGCTGACACACGGTCTGGTCCGTCGCTTCACTTCCATTGAGTAACAGGTCCGAAGGAAAACAGCTAATATAAAGAAAGGGGCAGGGTCTCATGGGTGATGTAATTTATTATATATGGAAATGGATATGCTCAATGATGTTATGGGGATCCCAATGAGCTACTGCCTTGAATCATTCAGCTGCTGGGCTTCACACTTTCCACGGTGAACACACAGGAGGAGAGGGGCGTGAGGAGAAAGAGCAGATCGGCTCTCATTAGAGAGAGGCATGGAGGGAGGGGGAACTGTCCTTGCAGGCTCTGGGCTGTATGAAAGACGCTCTCAGCTCAGAGTCCTGCTGAGGAGGCACTGATAGTTGGCATTGATGAGAACTGATAGGCAGCGCTGATAGGTGGCATTGATGAGCACTGATAAGAGGCACTGATGGGGCTGCACTCATCATCAGGGCACTGATTATCAGCGTAAACAATGTACTGACAGTCTTGCCTGTTAATGGCTCTCCTTTCCTCACACAGACACAGCACGGGATGTACGCCCCAGGGGGCACGCCGCAGGCAGGGTTCTGGGAAGATGTCCATTGGCGTCTTCCCAGAACTGGAAGACCGGTGCTCGGATGGAAATGGGGGGGGGGGGGGGGTCAGGGGGGCCCTTCATGGTTTCTTTCCCCATGACCCTGAAGGTTCTAGTTATGCCTCTGCATCATAAGGTTTTTTGTTATGTTTGTGTAAATATAAATGAAGCAGAAACCGCACTGGTGTTTCTAAAATCACTAAGGGTGAAAAGCTGCAACCACACTGAGATATATACCATAGTCTTAAAAATTGATAAAATGTGTTGCGCTAATAAACAAAGAACAGTATAAACATATTGTAACACCAAAAGAAATTTTCCTATCCATTGGTGCAATAGTCCACTCTGTGAGAAGATTCACAACAAGTGAGTGTAACAAAACAAGTCCTCATTTGTGTTCCCACACCAAACAAAATTGCTACCACAAATAAAGGCTTACCAAAACTTTATAACTGTTGTTACAGAGAAGTCATATACTGTACAACATATAATTTCATTTTTAATTATTTTTATTGAGATTTTTTGAAAGTATACAAAACCAGCATTTGCCATTATGACAATAAACATTAGTTGGCCGTAAACCAGGGTACAAATCCTTGCAACATTTAAGAGTACATATGGTTATTCAACATATTACAGCATATAATTTCGTTGGCCAGAATAGGAAAAAATTCTGACTTCCTCCACCAGGTTTAACAGTTGGCCAAAGATGTTAATATCAATATATATCCTCCATCAGCTTTACATCTCCACAAATACTCAAAATGAAATGGGAGAGCAAACGCTCCACGTAGTGTAAAAAATCCCAAATAGTAGCTTTATTTAAACTTTTAAAGTGCACTTACAAGGCCATAACAGAGTATTGTGCATGATTCCAACCAAAATAAAAACTCTTTTTGGTAATGTGATGACATCAACATATAGATCCATCCTATGTGTTTCGTCAGATGTGACTTTTTTGGGGGGCACAGCGCCAAAACTGAACACATTCTAAATTGGTAAAAGCCTGTAAAATTGTGAAAAAAGGACAATTTTGTTGGTTGGTCAAGCACTTCAGGGGCAAGCTTTTTTTCAATGACAGAACCCCTCTTTATATACCTAATGTTTTAGTGGCAACCTAGTCCCCAAAAATTGATAATTTCTTAAAATATGCCAATGTTTACAAATATTTTATAGCATAATGCTGTGAGTAAAAAAATGTAATAGGTGACCAAGAGAAACTATCTGACATTTCCACTTCATTCCTTCTCGTAGGCAAAAGGAGAACTCTTTCAAACATGTTGACATGTGAAATGGTCTCCTGGAGAGAGAATCTCCATCATACCATTTTTTTATAAATTTCCTCTTCATGACCTCAGCCTATATCATAAAATCCCCTTCCCTTTAACAGTTGCGCCTAGTACTCATAAATTGGATATGAGGTACTTTACTTCAGCCAAGACTGATGGTGGCAGCTGTCCAAGGGTATGAAGAATCTGCGATCTGTAGTTTTAAAAAGGTAACAAACAGATTTTCTTGATAGTTATCCTTAAGTACAAAAAATGAGTTTTACTTTGTCTAGCCTCATAATTGAAAACGATACCCCTATCATTAGTGTTAGGTATCTTTTATATAGGCATCAAGAGAATCTAGACAAAGGAGAAGGATGTCATCAATACAACGTATCCACAAGAACAGGTCTGCAGTGGGCATAGATGACATCCTCCTCCAACTTGGCCATAAAAAAATTGGCCGAGCTGGGGGCATGTATAGCTCCCATCGCAACACCCTTATTCTGGAGGAAGTTTTGACCTCCAGACTAAAAATAGTTGTGGCTGGCTGCAAATTTCGGAGGGTCCATAATTAAATCCCTCTGATGTACAGGTATGTCAGATACTTGATCAAGGAAATATTCTACTGCTGAATGCACAACTCGTGGGGTATTATTGTGTATGGTGAGGTCTGCTGCGGCCATCCAATAACCCTCACTAATAATAATGATTTCTAAGAACATTAATAGTATGTTGGGTATAATAATGGTGGAAGTAGTAAGGCATCATTCTCACTAACTGTTGCAATTCGTGAGATATATATTTGCCCATTGGAGATGTAACCAAATCAATCCTGGTTATACTAGGGCACCCTAGTGGGTGCTTGGGATCTTTATGAACTTTGGGCAAATAATGCATCGCCAGAGGAACAACAAAGCTTTCTCCTTTTTTTTACCTAATATTCCTTGTTTATAACCTCTGTTGACTGTTTTTTTTTTCCAACCTTTTTTGTGGGGTGGGAACACAAGTAAGGACTTGTTTTGTTACTTGTGAGTGGACTATTGCACTTTACATGGGACAGCACAAAGGACTAAAAGATATATATAAATAAATAAATAGACACAACACAACTTCATGTTGGTAATAATGGCCACGGCATTTATTAAGGGGTTACCCAATGAACAATAATCATTTATAACCAAATCTTTTAACTTAAATTCCATACCATAAAATATTTAATTTATTAATGATATCACGTAGTCCATCCAGAACTGAACTGGATGACAAACCCCACTAAAAAATGCCATGACGGATTCAAAAATAATATATATTTAGGGAGGGAGGGTGGGAGCAGCGCGGTTCTGTCTTCAGCAACGTCCCCTCAGGCGGTGACCGGAGCGGGAAAGCTGCCAGCTATATATAGACACAGCCTGGCTCAATCCCGCCCGATCCAGCTAATCCGGGGACCGTTGCTAGCTGCTCCACTTTCTGCCATCTCCTGGGGCAACCTAAAACAGAGAGAGGGGGGGAACACTGGAAGATACCACCGCCCTCTGTACTGTCCCATGGAGCCCCGCATAAGCGCTAGGGGCTCAGACATGGGACAGCACAAAGGACTAAAAGATATATATAAATAAATAAATAGACACAACACAACTTCATGTTGGTAATAATGGCCACGGCATTTATTAAGGGGTTACCCAATGAACAATAATCATTTATAACCAAATCTTTTAACTTAAATTCCATACCATAAAATATTTAATTTATTAATGATATCACGTAGTCCATCCAGAACTGAACTGGATGACAAACCCCAACAGCTGAAAGCCACTCAAGAACTGAGTGGCTGAAGCCCCCAAAATGCCGCGACCTGCTCAATCATATTCTGCAATCCTACAATAAAAATGTCTAAACCAACTTCCGATAGGTGGACGAAATCAAAACCATATAAACCAGGAAGAAAACCTTCCAGCTCGACATGGCGATATGAAAAACCACCTTGGGAAATGACCAAATTGCATATTGTTCTATTAACACGTTTCCTAATCTCATCTATATAATGAAGATTACTTAATTCGGACCAAATGAGTCTAGGCACTATCTCTGAAAAAATTATTACAGTGGAAGGAAACAATAACTTAAAAGAAGATAGGTCTCTTTTCATTTCACAAATCAACTCCCAAGTTTTGATCCTGCCCAGGTCATTGCCCCCGGCATGAATAATAAGAGCGTCGGGAGAAGGCCACTGACTTGACAAGTAAATTAATTGGTCTTTTACATTCCTCCATCTAAGCCCTCTTATGCCCCACCATAATACTTGAAAACAACTTTCATCCAGGCCAATATTGATTGTGCCATTCTTGACGGAAGCTCTCCTTTTGGCCCAGAATATAAATAAATGTCCAACTATCCAAATGATGCGCTTGGAAGGACCTAAGAGAAATTAAACAATAACCAGATCAGGGCGAATATACAATTTAAATCTATCACTATCCCAACGACCCAACTGCTTTAAACTATTATTAGAAAACCCAAGCAAGCTGGCTTCCGTAGCCGCCCCTATCCTATAGGAATGAGAAAAGAAGTGAAGACCAGAAAGATTAAGTTGTTTTAAGCAAGAAGACAGGACAGATGAGAATTGATATCTGGTTAAAGGGGATAAATTTAGATGAATCAAAAATGAACCCAAAAAGGGGGGACGAGCAGACAGATACTGAGAAACTCTAAAAACTGGGCATATGGTTTCAAAAGGGGCTTTATGAAGTGTCAACCAACATCCCTTGCCTAACCTATCCATTTTTGATTTACGTATAAAGATTCTGACAGATTCATCTACAACATAGATGTCTGAAAAAACTAAAATGGAAGGAGAGGATTTATTAGGTGCTGTAAATTCACCTAATCTCAGAGCACCAAAAAATGCCAGAACAAAAGCAGTTCTGAACAGCAAAGTTTCAAAAGGGGAAAAACAGACTAACTCCAGTGTAAGCATAAGCTGAATCAATAAATTAGAAGAAATAGGGCGTCTGCTATCTAAAGCCGGAGAGGATTTTTTAAAACCCTTCAGCATTTGTCTAACTGGAAAAAAGGAATTGATGGCAGGAAGACCAGACATTTTCAAAAAGAATGAAACCCCAGCCAAAATTTTGTTAACTGAAGCAGGGCCAAGTTTGGCTTTGATTAAGAAAGAAACAAAACATAACGACATTTCTACGGTAACTGTATTATACGCGAAATTATATTCTTCACAAAATTTGCACCATTTGAACCAAGCCTGTGAGTATTCTTCCCAAGTTTTAGGAGCAATGAAATTTCTTATATATTCTTCAATTACTCCCATATCAGGCCCCAGAGAAAATCTGGGCAAGAGAAACCTTCCTGGTCCGCCTCCGGAACAAGTTCCCGAAACCTCCGGAACTGCAAACGAGATAAGGAATCGGCAATCTCATTAGTAATACCCGGAACATGCTTTGCTTTCAGCCAAATGTTAAAGGTCATGCATTGCAATACCAAAAAACGGAGTAATTTTATCACTAACTCAGACTTAGATGACAAACAGTTTACTGCAAAAAATACTCCTTTATTATCTGTATGTAACATAACTCGTTTATTCTCAAAGAAATTACTCCAAATGGTAATAGCCACCACCACTGGAAATAATCCCAATAAAACTAAATTACGACTAATCTCTGGTGACCTCCAAGAATCAGGCCATCTTTCAGCACACCAATGGCCATCCAAAAATGCGCCAAAACCTACTGAACCAGATGCATCTGTAAACAAGCGAATCTCGAAATCTTTGACAAATTCACTCTGCCATACGGCTTGACCATTAAAGTTGATCAAAAACTGATCCCACACTCTTAGATCCTCCTTAATGGGCCGTGTAATAGATATATGCGAAAAGGATTTTTAAAACCCCCAATAGCTAAAGCAAATCTCCGAGAAAAAATTCTTGCCACAGGGATGACCCTGGATGCAAAAGCAAAAAGACCCAACAAGGACTGAACGTCCCTCAACAAAGCCCTTCTTTTGGACAAAATTTTTTTTATCAAAGACCTCATTTTTATAATCTTGTCCATCGGCAAATGGAAATCCATGGCTACAGAATCGATTGTTATGCCCAGAAATTCGATAACCGAAGTTGGACCGACAGTTTTTTCATTGGCCAAGGGAATGCCAAAAGAATCGCAAATGTTGAAAAAACAACCTAACATTTCCGAACAAATATGCGATTCAGCTGGGCCAATAACTAAAAAATCGTCTAGATAATGTATAACGCCACCTTGAGGGGAATTTTGCGACAAAACCCACTATAAAAAGGTCGAAAAAGATTCGAAATAACTGCAAGATTTGGAAAAACCCATGGGCATGCATTTGTCAAAATAAAATTTTCCTTCAAAGGAAAACCCAAGGGAATTAAAACCACTGGGATTAACTGGCAAAAGCCGAAATGCAGATTTGATATCAGCTTTTGCCATAAGAGATGCTCTCCCAAAACGTTTTAATAAGCAAAGAGCTTCTTCAAAAGAAGCATATGATACTGTTGACTCAAATTCAGTGATCTCATCATTTAATGAATTACCACAAGGAAAAGATAAATGATGGATCAACCGAAAAGAGCCTGGCTCTTTTTTCCGTACCAGGCCTAAAGGAGATAAACGGAAATTTTTAAAAGGAGGGGAGGAAAAAGGTCCAGCGATTCTGCCTTCTTTTAATTCTTTAAAAAAATTTTCTCTAACTATATCAGGACATGTCAGAACGGATCGTACATTTTTTACTAAAAGACAACCATGTCCAGAAAAACCCGGAATGGAGAAACCAAATTTAAAACCTTCATAGAGAAGGTCCGCCATCCTGCGGTCTGGATAATGATCTAGCCAGAACTGCATTTTTGACAACCTCACTGGCGTCCATGCCTTTTGCATTAATTTCCCTTGACTGAGATGTATTAGCTGATTTTTTTAAAACACCGGGCTGCTGGGTGCGTACCTGCGCAGAATGAGCATTCATGCTTATATCTGCAGTTTGAAAGGAATCTGCATTGGGAATCGTTATATGCAAAGCATACTCCTTTACGAAAAGTCGATTGTACATTTGTTACTGGAGGTCTCTGTGTGTATTGAGGCCTTTGTGGCAGCATCAGGTTTAACCATAAACCTACATCCTTAACCCCCCATCTTAAAGATGGGTGGACAGAAAGCTTCTGTCTAAAGCTCTCATCATATTTAAACCATCCAATTGCGCCAAAATGGCGGTATGCCTCCGCCACTATATCCAGGTGTTGAAATAAACCTGAACATTTATCTGGAAAATGTTCCCCTACAACAGAAGCAAAAATGCAAAAGGCCTGAAGCCAATTTTGAAAAGTGCGAGGAATTGCCCTTCTCCTATCTTCCTCAGACCTATCGTCTATTCTTTTATCAGATTTTAATAAAAATTCTTTAGATGACGGGAGTAATGATAAAATATCTATGAATTCTCCACCCCAAATTTTTTCCTTAACAGCATTAGATAGGTGATAACCAAGAGGGGATAATTCACAGGGGAGGGCTTCTTTAAAACAAGATTCAGAAACCAAAGTTTTAACAGGTAAAGAAAATTGTAGAATTAGCAACAGAAACAGGCATAGAAGGATTTACATTTATATTGGTATTATGTGTTATAGGTAATTTATTTTCACTCAGGTGATTAAAACTTATTGGAATGGCGGGGTTACCTTGTGAAAGAACAGCATTATCAGCTAAATTTAAACCTCCTGAGCCACCGCCATTCCACACATTACCAATATTAACAGGTTCACCCATTTTTGCAAGTACATTGGCTAAAGAACCAACTACTTTACCCAATTCTATTAAATGTGAATCATTTTTTCTCACCAGAATAATGGTCCACGCTGACAGGCTGCCCAGAAGCTGGCATCTCACATGATAAGCCCGCAGAAGCCTCCTGAGGTGAATCTACTCTGGCTCTGTCTGAGGAGCGTGACCTTTCCTGCAGTAATTGTTCTCTCACAGGGGGAGAGGGAGAAATGTCACTTCTCAACCTCTTTCCCTTGTTACCTCTGCGACTTCTCTTTACACCAGCAGCGGGAGCTGGGAGAATGTCATCCATAATGACTTCCATAGGCACTGGGCATGCTCCATATCAGCAGAGGCTGACGCTGACGGAACTGCATCTTCCTCTAGACACCGCCTTAACCATTCCGCCCCCCCCCCACGGCTCTCAGCCTTTTGGATAAGGCGGCGCAGCAGCTCTTCCATGCTTCAGGTATGCCGTGGAGCAGCGCGGTTCTGTCTTCAGCAACGTCCCCTCAGGCGGTGACCGGAGCGGGAAAGCTGCCAGCTATATATAGACACAGCCTGGCTCAATCCTGCCCGATCCAGCCAATCCGGGGACCGTTGCTACCCGCTCCACTTTCTGCCATCTCCTGGGGCAACCTAAAACAAACAGAGAGGGGGGGGAACACTGGAAGATACCACCGCCCTCTGTACTGTCCCATGGAGCCCCGCATAAGCGCTAGGGGCTCAGACATTACATATTCAAGGCCCCCCCCCACCACACTCAGACTCCCATAACCACCAAGGTTGTGGGAAAGAAGCCCCTGTCCTCATCAACATAGGTAGTTGCCCCCCCCCCCCCCCCCAATTCTGGGAGCATTTGGCTATTTTATTCTTCAAAGGCATTCTTATTGTAAAATGTATCTTTCATTAGTGCATTTCTTGATGCTTTTTTTGTATTATTTAGTGTTTTTTTTTGTCCCGCTTAGTGCCTTTTTCTGTAAATTGGGCTCTAATAATGTCCATTTTGGGATTTGTTTATTTTTTGTAGCCTTTGTCCAATTTTTCTCTGCAATATTTTGTGTAATCTATTCATACACCTTTTGTAATCTTTCTGTGCAATATTATCCAGGCTTTCACTTGGTGTTTCCAAATGTCAGGTTTAGAGTATTAGCTGATGATGATCACTATGGTAACACTTTTTTCACCATAATCGGAACATATTTTACTTCAGAAGCAAAATAATGTGTGCCATGAAACTTTTACTTCCATTTTTGTTATTATAACAATTGCACTTCTGAAAAGAATTTAATATATATTTGTTTTTTCAGTCATGCTTAGAGCACGCCTAAAATTAAATTCAAGTAGTAGTTTTTCTTGTTCAAACTCCGTTAATGACTACAGTATTTATATTTTGTTGGTTTCTTATATACTTTTTGTGTTTGCCCACTATAACCTGTTTCTTGATGTGTGTTCTCTTTATCTTCTGCAAATCATAAATAAAGAAAACATAAAAAACGGGTAATGTAAGCCTAAACTATTCGTAGCACACAGTCAAAGGGTGCTTCTTTTGTCTTGTTAACGTTTTAGAGTTAAATCTGAATCTTGTTTCTTAGAAGAATTATTGATAACCTATGTGTGTCACACAAGGAATTCGTTTATAGCTCAGTCAAAACATAAAGAAACCCCTTTACTGAAACTTGATGTCCTCACATATTATGTTAACTTCAAAAGATAACATATGGGTTCTTTGGTAACAGTAGGCTCTCAATTGAGGGGGATAAGGAGCATTTCTAAAGAATTTTATATTTGAGTCTGAGTGTAAAAAGGGTTACTAAAACCACAACCCCTTTAATTTCAGTACCCCCTTTTGTCTAAAATAAGGCATCTCCCTTTTTTTTTTTCTTAGTTCATTGAAGGACACAGAAATTCAAGCTTTCTTATAATGTTTAGTTATACTGCTGCCTACAGGTGGTTGTGACACAGACAAACAAATTTAAAATATGCTGTAAGCCAGACCCCATATAATCCCTCTCGTACCTGAAGGAAACTAAATTTATTTTCAATGGCCTTCTGTTTTTTCGATATTTTTTTCACTAAAATCTAACTTTAATGTCCCTTTAAATAGTTTATCTAGGCCAAGCTGGCCCCAAAAAAACTATTTACTGTGCTAACCACTTCTTCATTACTTCAACTGACAATTGCGCTGTCTTGCGATGCTGTACCCAAATAAAATTGATGTCCTTTTTTTCCCACAAATCTTTTTTTTGGTGGTATTTGATCACCTCTGCAGTTTTTATTTTTTATGCTATAAACAAAAAAATATTGACAATTTTGAAAAAAAAAATATTTTTTAATTTCTGCTAGAATTCATATCCAAGAAAAAATATAAAAAAAACAAATGTATTCGCCAGTTTAGGCCAATATGTATTCTTCTACATATTTTTGGTAAAAAAAAAAAATTCGCAATAAGCGTATATTGATTGGTTTGCACAAAAGTAATAGCGTTTACAAAATAGGGGATAGATTGGAAGAATGGAATTTTAATATTTGTTTGTTTTTACTGGTAATGGTGGCGATCTGCTATTTTTAGTGGGACTGCGACATCGCAGCGGACAAATCTGACCATAAGTGACACTTTTTGGAGACCAGTGGTACAGTGCCTTGCAAAAGTATTCACCCCCTTGGCATTTTTCGTGTTTTGTTGCCTCACAACCTGGAATTAACATGGATTGTTTGAGGATTTGCATCATTTAATTTACAGAACATGCCCACAACTTTGAAGATTTTTTTTTTTTTACTGTGAAGCAAACAACAAATAGGACGAAATAACAGAAAAAGTCAATGTGCATAACTATTCACCTCCCTTTTGTAGAGCCACCTTTGCGACAATGTGTTTGGGGTCATTGTCCTGTTGGAAGGTGAACCTCCGTCCTATCCTCAAATCACACACAAAGGTTTTGCTCGAGAATATCCCTGTGTTTAGCAAAAAAAAAAAAAAAAGCACTGATCATTGTATAAAGGGGCGATCAAAGGGTTAACCGTGTTCCCTCAGTGTGTTTCTAACTGTGAGGGGGAAGTGCTGACAGGAGCAACAGAGATTGCTGTTCCTGAGCACTAGGAACAGCAGATCTCCATGTTGTCCCCTGTCAGAACGGGGATCTGCCTTGTTTCTCTTGACCTCCTAAATCTCATATTTAAGAGGTCCTGTCATGCTTTTTTTCTAAGGAATGTTTACATTCCTTGTAATAGGGGAAAAAAGTGACCCAAATTTTTTTTTTAAAAGGACAGTATCAAAATAAAAAATAAAAACTTGCGCGCAGAAGCAAAAGCATACGTGAGTAGCACCCGCATATGAAAACTGTATTCAAACCACACATGTGAGGTATTGCCGCATTCATTAGAGCGAGAGCAATAATTCTAGCCCTAGACCTCCTCTGTAACTCAAAACTGGTAACTTGTAGAAATTTTTGAACGTTGCCTATGGGGATTTTTAAGGGTAAAAGTTTGCCATTCCACGAGCGGGCGCAATTTTGAAGTGTGACATGTTGGCTTTTATCAATTTGCTCAGCGTAATATTATTATCTTTCACAATATAAAAAAATTGGGCTAACTTTACTGTCGTCTTATTTTTTAATTTAAAAAAAGTGTATTTTTTCCAAAAAAAGTGCGCTTGTAAGACAGCTGCGCAAATACGATGTGATAAAGTATTGCAACGACCACCATTTTATTCTCTAGGGTGTTAGGAAAAAAATATATATAATGTTTGGGGTGTCTAAGTGTGGTACTTTTCCAGCAAAAAAACCTAATTTTAACTTGTAAACACCAAGTCTGAGTCTGAAAAATAGGCCCAGTGGTTAAGTGGTTAAAGACTTCATTCAAGAGCCTTGAGTATCATCATTTTTTTTTTCTATACCACTGCTTGAACTGATCTCTATATTGCAGTTATCTGAACTGGTGTATCCACAGCAACAGCATTTACTGGACTAGAAAATTATGGGGCTAGCCTGGAATGTGACGTTTGGACACTGAACTCTGCATTGTGGTGCTTTCCAGATCCTTTTGTACTGTATTATTTAGCCACAAAGTGATTCCTTAATCCAGAACTCTGGCACAGCCTCTGGTGTGACCCTGTCTCTGAAGACAGGGCGCTACCACAGAGTTGGCACTGTTTCCTTTCACCATGGTGAGGGTTGAGGGAGTTGAGTGTTGACATTATCCGCAAGATGGAATATTGCATGCATGCACTTTGTGTTCTATACCTCAATGTTCAGTGCAGAGCAGTGATGGCGAACCTTGGCACCCTAGATGTTTTGGAACTACATCTTCCATGGGGTGCCAAGGTTCGCCATCACTGGCCTAGAGGAACTATCTTCCTGTTGCTGCTACTGCTCCAGAAGCACCAAGTTGATTACCTGATTTCCAGTCTTTTTTTTTTTTCACTGCCCACCTACAGTGACTTGGTCCCCACTGTCCATCTGGAACCCTCATTAGCACCAGTCGTTTTTCCACTATATGGTATAACATGTCTTTTCGAAGATGCTGCACAGGTGACATTAGCCCACACTCTTCTACTGGTTCTGGGGACATTTACCCTGTGATGGCCCAAATAAAGCCTGTAACAGGGCCTTCAATTTTAAACATGCCTGGCCCCTGTTATTATGTCTGATTTCAGATTCACGAATTCAGTCCTCACATTCTTCTGGAGAGGCTGCTTTTGACCCACCCACAGATGTCTCTGATTTATAAAGGTTTGTTTCTAACCTAGTTAATGCAGTATGTGCTACCCTGCATGTAGAGAATCTGCCTGCTTTTTTAGGCCTGGGGTCTTGTAGATCTCACACAGCTGCAAAAACCTTTCCGTTTCCATTTTATTCATTCTTCTGAGGATTGGAAACACCCTGTAAGTTCTGAGCCCTGCTGAATATTCTGTTGAAGCTTTTCCCCTTTTGTGAGCAAATATATTGCTTCACCATAAATTCTCGCCTTTCGGTTAGACATGTGCAATTTGTTTCAGTCTGAATACAAATTCAGACTAATTTTTGGTTGTTCAGAGTTTCGAATGTATCCTAATCTCCGATTGAAATAGTGAGGTATAGCAACAAATTTTATTAAAATTTGTCAAAATTTGTTTTGTTTGGTTTCTAAAGAATTGCAAATTTTCAGAACGATTAGAGTTCGGACACAAAAAATAAAAAACGCAGAGGATCAAATACCACCAAAAGAAAGCTCTATTTGTGGGAAAAAGAGGACATCAATTTTGCTTGGGTATAACCTTGCACGACCGCGCAATTGTCAGTTCAAGCGACGCAGTGCCGTATTACAAAAAATGGCCTGGTCATAAAGGGGGTAAATCCTTCTGGTCCTTAAGTGGTTAATTTTGGCGTGGGGCTCCCCTAAAATCCATATCAGACCCAAAGGACCTGGTATGGACTGGGGGGGCTTTATTTTTTTTTTTAAAATAGCTGGGTGTCGGCACTTGCAACCATGAGTCAATTAAACCGTGAGCCCCCCTTGGCCCAAAGCACCCACCAGTGGCCTTGTATGGTTCGGGGGGGGCGCTCGCCCCTTGTCGCCCACCCTCCTTTCCTGACCTTCCGGGCTGCATGCTCAGATAAGGGTCTGGCATTGTTTTGTTTACATCTCTGCTGTCAATGGGGAAGGCAGCTGACAGCTGATGCTATTCTTCACACAGATTTCAAATCGGTCGATCGTTTTTGAACCGATCCAAATTCTTCTAAAAGTTTGGAATTTGTTAGAAAATTAATAAGCAAAACTAAATTTTATGAAAACGAAACCAAACTAAATGAATTCCGAAACTAAATTCGTAACATAATGAATATATACGAAACAAAACAAAATTTTTTTTTCTGTTCTGCACATGTCTACTTTCGGTGACAAGCAGTTAGATTTCCAACTTTAGTCTAAAGCAGATGCAGCACTGCATCTGAGCACCACAAACCAAAAACACTATTTAATTTGTTTTTAATATCCAAAGCAAGCTCCCCCATCCATCCATATCTCTATGCTTTATTTTGTTGAGGAATCAATCGGTAAAACACTCCCTAGCATTTCTGGCCATGGCCATCTTGAGTAAGGGCAAACTGTTCATGTAGCATTTACTTACTGTAATCCATCTGCCTTTAGCTCAAGCATGCATGCAGTAGAGGGTGCTTAGCTGAGAAAACCTCTTCTCTTCTCCTTCCCTCCTGAAGACTCCTTGGGTGTATGACATCATTTCCCTAAGCAAGAAACCAGGAAGTAACTTAAGAAATGTAAAAAAAAAAAAAAGTTTAAAACAAGTAGCATGCAGTGATTGTTTTCTAAGTGGGCAAAAGAGGCAATTTCCCCCGACCCCAGACTTCCTTTTAGAAAAAAAAAAGTAATAATAAAAAAAAAAAAAAACTTTTATAATTGTGTGTGTGGGGGTGTTGGGATACGGAAAAGTTAAACTTGGCTTTAGAGGCAAAGAAAGGGATGAGGGCTTCTGGCAGATGGGTATAAAGAGCTGGAACCAGATGCCAGGACCTTCTTTGGCAATACACACTACAAATCAGCTATCAGCAGGTGAACAAAGAAGCAAGTGATATGATGCAAACCCAACATCAGTCTCAGTGGAAACTTTTTTCTCTCGGATTCAAATTCAGATGCAAAACTTTCCATTTTATTTTAGATCAGCTGTCTGTTTCCTTACAAGAGCACAGGGTAGTAGACCAATCAGTGTATGACAGGTTCAAAGTAATAGTTAACTTATGTAGTCTACTTTGATGCAGAATGAAAAACGGAGGCTAAGACACTTATTTGTGCTTTCAGTAGTGTTCGTTGAAGAAATTGTCCAGTTTGCAGCGTTTGCCAAGCTTCGGTCATGTCTCATTCCATCTCAACAGGCAGTTTTATTACATGATGAAGAGCTTACTGATACTTTTCCAGATGTTATTGTAGCTCTGAGCATAATGGTCAGTAGTTGTTCAGAGGAAAGGTCGTTCAGATATAATTTTGCCCCTGTACAAATCATTGGTAAGACCTCATCTGGAATATGCAGTTCAGTTTTGGGTACCAGTTCTCAAAAAGGATATCGGGGAACTGGAGAAAGTGCAGAGAAGGGCAACCGGACTGATAAGAGCCATTGAGGAGCTCAGCTATGAGGAAAGATTAGAGGAACTGAATTTGTTCACTCTTGAGAAGAGGAGCTTAAGATATCAACATGTATAAATATATAAGGGGTCCATATAATGAACTTGGTGTTTGAGTTATTCACTCTACGGTCAAAACTCTGAGGACAAGGGGGCACTCCTTACGTCTAGATGAAAAATACGGAGAGGTTTCTTCACAGTAAGAGTTGTGAAAATGTGGAATAGACTCCCTCCAGAGGTGGTTCTGGCCAGCTCAGTTGATTGCTTTAAGAAAGGCCTGGATTCTTTCCTAAGTGTACATAATATAACTGGGTACTAACATTTATATGTAAAGTTGATCCAGGGAAAATCAGATTGCCTCTCTGGGATCAGGAAGGAATTTTTTCCCCTGCTGTAGCAAATTGGATCCTGCTTTTCTGGGGGGGGGGGATTTCGGGTTCCTCTGAATCAACTGTGGGTATAGGCTTGGGTATATGGGATTGTATGATATTTTTTTTATTTTATGTATTTATTTTTTTATGGTTGAACTAGATGGACTTGTGTCTTTTTTCAACCTGACTAACTATGTAACTATGTAAATTGGCACTGATAAATAATTATCTGATATGATGACCTATGAAAGTAAAAAGCCAGCCATAGATGGATTGAACCTTGGCTGGTTCAGCAGGAACCAGTCGAGGTTCAATCTGTGGGCAGACTGGTTGTACCCAAGTCAATCCATCGTCTGACTTCAGTACAACAAGCCTGTCTGATTTTTTTGTATGCAATTACTGCCTGCAGTTATACTGTAGCCGCTAGCAGTGGTCACTGTGTTCTGCTGGCTGGGAAGGCTCCCCACCGGCAGAACACAATAGCACAATGGGAGGCAAGAAAGAAACTCATCCTTGGTAGCAGGAAAGAAAATTGTGTTATCTATGGGCTGCTTAAGTGGTCTGTGTCTACTGGCTGTTGAAAGCAGTGTCTTCAAGATGATACAGTTTGATGAGTTAGTTGAAGTGATACTAAAGTCTAGTTTTTTTTTTTTTTTTCTATAAACCTGTTATACTTACCTGCTTTGTGTAGTGTTTTTCCACAGGGCAGCCCAGATCCTCCTCTTCTAGGGTCCCTCGTCAGCGATCTTGGCTCCTCCCTCCTGTTGTGTGCCCCCACAGCTAGCAGCTTGCGATGGGGGCACCCAAGCCAAGCCACGGCTTTGTGTAACCATTCAGACATGGAGCCACAGTTCGGCCCTGCCTCCTCTCTCTCCTCATTGGCTAACTGACTTTGACAGCAGCGGGAGCCAATGGTGCCGCTGCTGTGTCTCAGCCAATCAGGAGTGAGTCCCTGACAGAGACCCTCATGCACATCGCTGGATTAAGAGGTGGCTCGGGTAAGTATTAGGGGAGCTAAGGGGGGACTGCTGCACACAGAAGGCTTTTTATCTTAATGCATAGAATGTGCACGGTTTCCCAATAGGAATTGATTCTGTCGGAAAGATTTAAAACATGTTCTATTTCTAGGTCTGTCAGAATTTTCGAAAGAAAAAGTCAGATGAAGCATACACACGATCAGAATATTTGATGGAATGATTCCGTCTGACCTTTTCTGCTGGAAAGTCTGGTCATGTGTACGCGGCATAAATCTGGCACTGGCAGCATGAAGATTAAGCACTTCCATACCGGGCCTATTCTGGCACTCCTCTCCTACATGTAAAAATCATCATTTGCTAGAAAATTACTCAGAACCCCCAAACATTATATACGTTTTTTTTAGAAGACACCCTAGGGAATAAAATGGTGGTTGTTGCAACTTTTTATAACGCATGGTATTTGCGCAACAAAAAAAAAAGTTTCATGAATTAAAAAATGACAAAACAGTAAAGTTAGCCCAATTTTTTTGTAGAATGTGGAAGTTGAAGTTGATAGATACCCAACATGTCACGTTTTAAAATTGCGCACACTCATGGAATGGCGTCAAACTTCGGTACTTAAAAATTTCCATAGCAGACGCTTTTAAATTTTTTACAGGTTACCACTTTAGAGTAATGCCCCGTACACACGATCGGACATTCCGACAACAAAATCCTAGGATTTTTTCCGACGGATGTTGGCTCAAACTTGTCTTGCATATACACGGTCACACAAAGTTGTCGGAAAATCCGATCATTCTGAACGCGGTGACGTAAACACATACGTCGGGACTATAAACGGGGCAGTAGCCAATAGCTTTCATCTCTTTATTTATTCTGAGCATGCGTGGCACTTTGTGCGTCGGATTTGTGTACACACGATCGGAAATTCCGACAACGGATTTTGTTGTCGGAAAATTTTATAGCCTGCTCTCAAACTTTGTGTGTCGGAAATCCGATGGAAAAGTGTGATGGAGCCTAGTAGGTCTAGTGCTAGAATTATTGCTCTCGCTCTAACGCATGCAGCGATACCTGACATGTGTGGATTAAACGGCAATTACATATGTGGACGGGACTTATGAGTGCGTTCGCTTCTGTGCGAACAGGGGACAGGGGCGCTTTATTTTAATTTATTATTATTTTTTTCTTTTTATTGCTTATTTTACTTTATTTTACTTTATTTTTTTCCTGGGAGTCTATCCTAGGCAATGGTATCCCACTCTACTTCATGCTCCACCACTCAAGGGAGTCTGCTTCCCTCAGATTTGGTTACCCCCTTTTGTGGTCTTTGATAATCCTCAGTTTTATCCCTCCCCCTGAAGGATTGCTTGACCTACAGCGTGGTTGCTCAACCGTGCCCCTCCAGCTGTTGCGGAACTACAAGTCCCATCACGCCTCTGCCTTTAGGAGTCATGCTTGTTTAACTGACAGCCTTGCAATGCCTCATGGGACTTGTAGGTCCACAACAGCTGGAGGGCCACAGGTTGAGCACCCATGACCTACAGGGTTGACAGGGATCAATTCTTACTATTTTTCTTTTCCTGCTAGGACCTCACCCATCAGTGTCCTCCAGCAGTTCTGGACCTTGATCACAGCACTAGCAATTATAGTCCTAGTGCCTTTTCCTGGCATCCCTATGGTGAATTGCTTAGGTGACCCTGCTACATATTTTCTCTATGGGGACAGCGTAAGTCCTGAATAGGGATGAGCTTCGTGTTCGAGTCGAACCCATGTTCGACTCGAACATCGGCTGTTCGACCGTCCGTCGAATTGCGAACGTTATGGGCCGTTCGCGCCAAATTCGTGTGGCGCGTCACGGCCCATAATTCACTGCGGCATCGCAGTGCATTGCTGGCTGATGATTGGCCAAGCATGCACTATGACCCGCATGCTTGGCCAATCACAGCGCCGTCAGTAGAGAGAGCTGTAATTGGCCAAAGCCAGGGTGGCTTTGGCCAATTATGGCTCAGGGGATTTAGTACACGCCCCACACTATATAAGGCCGCCTGCACGGCGGCCCTGTGTAGTGTGTTCCGGTGTGCTGATAGAGAGAGAGACAGACAGTGTCATTTGATTTGAGTTAGATAGATTAGGCTAGATCTGTTCCTGCTATTTACATTTAGTGCAGTGCGTCCTGCTCACAGTGTTCAGCTAGATCCATTCCTGCTATTTACATTTAGTGCAGTCAGTGCGTCCTGCTCACAGTGTTCAGCTAGATCCGTTCCTGCTATTTACATTTAGTGCAGTGCGTCCTGCTCACAGTGTTCAGCTAGATCTGTTCCTGCTATTTACATTTAGTGCAGTGCGTCCTGCTCACAGTGTTCAGCTAGATCCGTTCCTGCTATTTACATTTAGTGCAGTGCGTCCTGCTCACAGTGTTCAGCTAGATCTGTTCCTGCCATTTACATTTAGTGCAGTGCGTCCTGCTCACAGTGTTCAGCTAGATCTGTTCCTGCTATTTACATTTAGTGCAGTGCGTCCTGCTCACAGTGTTCAGCTAGATCCGTTCCTGCTATTTACATTTAGTGCAGTAAGTGCGTCCTGCTCACAGTGTTCAGCTAGATCCGTTCCTGCTATTTGCATTTAGTGCAGTGCGTCCTGCTCACAGTGTTCAGCTAGATCTGTTCCTGCTATTTACATTTAGTGCAGTGCGTCCTGCTCACAGTGTTCAGCTAGATCTGTTCCTGCTATTTACATTTAGTGCAGTGCGTCCTGCTCACAGTGTTCAGCTAGATCCGTTCCTGCTATTTACATTTAGTGCAGTGCGTCCTGCTCACAGTGTTCAGCTAGATCTGTTCCTGCTATTTACATTTAGTGCAGTGCGTCCTGCTCACAGTGTTCAGCTAGATCCGTTCCTGCTATTTACATTTAGTGCAGTCAGTGCGTCCTGCTCACAGTGTTCAGCTAGATCCGTTCCTGCTATTTACATTTAGTGCAGTGCGCCCTGCTCACAGTGTTCAGCTAGATCTGTTCCTGCTATTTACATTTAGTGCAGTGCGTCCTGCTCACAGTGTTCAGCTAGATCTGTTCCTGCTATTTACATTTAGTGCAGTGCGTCCTGCTCACAGTGTTCAGCTAGATCCGTTCCTGCTATTTACATTTAGTGCAGTGCGTCCTGCTCACAGTGTTCAGCTAGATCTGTTCCTGCTATTTACATTTAGTGCAGTGCGTCCTGCTCACAGTGTTCAGCTAGATCCGTTCCTGCTATTTACATTTAGTGCAGTGCGTCCTGCTCACAGTGTTCAGCTAGATCTGTTCCTGCTATTTACATTTAGTGCAGTGCGTCCTGCTCACAGTGTTCAGCTAGATCCGTTCCTGCTATTTACATTTAGTGCAGTAAGTGCGTCCTGCTCACAGTGTTCAGCTAGATCCGTTCCTGCTATTTGCATTTAGTGCAGTGCGTCCTGCTCACAGTGTTCAGCTAGATCTGTTCCTGCTATTTACATTTAGTGCAGTGCGTCCTGCTCACAGTGTTCAGCTAGATCTGTTCCTGCTATTTACATTTAGTGCAGTGCGTCCTGCTCACAGTGTTCAGCTAGATCCGTTCCTGCTATTTACATTTAGTGCAGTGCGTCCTGCTCACAGTGTTCAGCTAGATCTGTTCCTGCTATTTACATTTAGTGCAGTGCGTCCTGCTCACAGTGTTCAGCTAGATCCGTTCCTGCTATTTACATTTAGTGCAGTCAGTGCGTCCTGCTCACAGTGTTCAGCTAGATCCGTTCCTGCTATTTACATTTAGTGCAGTGCGCCCTGCTCACAGTGTTCAGCTAGATCTGTTCCTGCTATTTACATTTAGTGCAGTGCGTCCTGCTCACAGTGTTCAGCTAGATCTGTTCCTGCTATTTACATTTAGTGCAGTGCGTCCTGCTCACAGTGTTCAGCTAGATCCGTTCCTGCTATTTACATTTAGTGCAGTGCGTCTTGCTCACAGTGTTCAGCTAGATCTGTTCCTGCTATTTACATTTAGTGCAGTGCGTCCTGCTCACAGTGTTCAGCTAGATCCGTTCCTGCTATTTACATTTAGTGCAGTCAGTGCGTCCTGCTCACAGTGTTCAGCTAGATCCGTTCCTGCTATTTACATTTAGTGCAGTCAGTGCGTCCTGCTCACAGTGTTCAGCTAGATCTGTTCCTGCTATTTACATTTAGTGCAGTCAGTGCGTCCTGCTCACAGTGTTTATCTAGATCCGTTCCTGCTATTTACATTTAGTGCAGTGCGTCCTGCTCACAGTGTTCAGCTAGATCCGTTCCTGTTATCTTCCTACTGACAGGCAGGCTTGTCTGGTTACAGTATATAAAGCTACCTGAAGAAAATTACAGGTGTTCTATCCCAGCTTAGTGCAGCTACAGGCCATTAGTATGTCTGGAAGGCCAAGAAGGAGAGGCAGACAGTCACAAGCCAATAAGAGAGGGCAAGCAGGCTCTGTGTCTAGTGCTGGTCGTGGAGACGGTGCATCCTCATCAGCACGTGGCCATGGGACACGCTTGGCCTTTTTTTCGGCAGCTGGCCGTGTTGAGCCGCAACATGCAGAAGACTTGGTCGAGTGGATGACCAAGCCGTCCTCATCCTCCTCATCCTCTCTCACCCATGCCCAGGGTGCTTTGTCTGGCAAAGCAGCGGCCTCTTCCCTCAGCTCAATGTCATCAGTGACTCCTTCCCTAGCTCCACCATGTCCTCCTGAGGATTCCCTCGAACTGTTTGACCACAGTGTTGGGTACATGCTCCAGGAGGATGCCCAGCGTTTGGAAGGCTCTGATGATGATACTGAGCTCGATGAAGGCAGTAACATGAGCACGGACAGAGGGGGTGCCCAAGAAGGACAGCAATCTGGCAGTCATGCTCCCCCTGCTGCAGCATACTGCCAGGTTTGCTCCAGTGATGAGGAGGGAGGGGATGATGAGGTCACTGACTCAACGTGGGTGCCTGATAGGAGAGAGGAGGAGGAGGAGGAGGAGGAGGAGGCGGCACATCACCAACGAGGCAGGATGCCCTCCAGGGGCCAGCCTAAGGGCAGCACATTGACTGCATCACACCCCAAAGCTCCACATGTGCAGGGCGCTGCAGTCTCTGCGCGTTATTCAAAAAGTTCTTTGGTGTGGGCCTTTTTTGAGACGAGTGCATCAGATCGCACCGCTGCTATTTGCAACATATGTCTCAAGCGTATCTCGCGTGGCCAAAACATCTCCCGCTTGGGTACCACATGCTTGACCAGACATATGTTGACCTGCCATGCAGTTCGTTGGCAAGCATATCTAAAAGACCCACACCAAAGAACAAAGAGGATCTCTCCTTGCTCCTCATCAGCTGAGATTTCCAACCCCACTAGACCTTCAGTCCTCTCTGAGACCTGCAGTGAGAGGAATGAAGGTGTAGAATTAGGTGTGTCACAGCCAAGTACTTGTGGGCAATCTGCTTTTGGTACACCGACGTCAGATTGTACCAGGCAAATTTCCCTGCCCCAGCTGCTGCACCGCCGAAAGAAGTTTGCTCCCAGCCATCCACATGCCCAGCGGTTGAATGCTAGCTTGGCAAAATTGCTAGCACTTCAACTGCTGCCTTTTCAGTTGGTAGACTCTGCCCCCTTCCGTGAGTTTGTGGAATGTGCGGTTCCTCAGTGGCAGGTACCCAAACGCCACTTTTTCTCACGGAAGGCGATTCCGGCTCTCTACCGGCATGTGGAAGGCAATGTCCATGCCTCGCTGGACAGGGCGGTCAGCGGTAAGGTGCATATTACCGCTGACTCATGGTCCAGCAGGCATGGACAGGGACGTTACTTAAGTTTCACGGCGCATTGGGTGACTCTGCTGGCAGCTGGGAAGGATGCAGGACAAGGTGCAGTAGTGTTGGAGGTTGTTCCGCCACCACGCCTCCAAAATGCTGATTGTGACACACCTCTCTCCTCCACCCCCTCCTCTTCTTCTTCCTCCATGGCCTCTTCCTCGGAACCAGCGGTGCTCCGTAGGCGTTCAAGGGGCTACGCAAGTACGCAGGCCAAAAGATGCCATGCGGTGCTTGAGCTGGTGTGCTTGGGGGACAGGAGCCACACTGGGGCAGAGGTTCTGTCAGCTCTGCAGGGGCAGGTTCAGAGGTGGTTGACGCCACGCCAACTTAAGGCAGGAATGGTGGTTTGCGACAATGGCACCAACCTCCTCTCTGCCCTCCGACAGGGACAACTGACCCATGTGCCCTGTTTGGCTCACGTCCTTAACTTGGTGGTGCAGCGGTTCTTGGGCAGGTACCCGGGCTTACAGGATGTCCTGAGGCAGGCCAGGAAAGTCTGTGTGCATTTCCGCCGGTCATATAATGCCAGTGCTCGGCTGACGGACCTCCAAAAGGAGTTTAACCTGCCCAAGAACCGCCTAATCTGTGACATGCCCACCAGGTGGAACTCAACGTTGGCCATGCTGCAGCGGCTGCACACGCAGCAGAGGGCCATCAATGAGTACCTGTGCGACTATGGCACCAGGACAGGGTCAGGGGACCTTGGTTTTTTTTCCCCACACCAGTGGGCCATGATCAGGGATGCATGCACTGTTCTGTCACCATTCGAGGAGGCCACGAGGATGGTGAGCACTGACAGTGCATGCATCAGTGACACTGTCCCCCTTGTCCACCTGTTGGAGCACACGCTGCGTGGAATAATGGACAGGGCACTTGAGGCAGAACAGAGGCAGGAAGAGGAGGACTTCCTTAGCTCTCAAGGCCCCCTTTATCCAGACAGTGTTCCTGCGTGCCCGCCGATCACACAGGAAGAGGAGGAGGAGGAGGAGGAGGAAGATTGTGTCAGTATGGAGGTGGAGCCTGGCACTCAGCATCAGCAGTCTTTAAGGGATCAGTCCCAAGGAACACATGGACTTGTACGTGGCTGGGAGGAGGTGGCTGCGGACGTTGTTGTCCTTAGTGACCCAGAGGACTCCGGACCGAATGCCTCAGCAAACCTACGCTGCATGGCCTCCCTGATCCTGCAAAGCCTGCGTAAGGATCCTCGTATTCGTGGTATCAAGGAGAAGGACCAATACTGGCTGGCAACCCTCCTTGATCCACGTTACAAGGGTAAGGTTGCGGACCTTATCTTGCCATCGCAGAGGGAGCAGAGGATGAAACATCTTCGGGAGGCCTTGCAGAAAGGTCTGTGCAACGCGTTCCTAGAGACTGGGAGGTTACAAACTCCTGTTTCTGGACAACGTGTTGCTGAGGCTTCGGTCAGTCAAAGAAGGAGCGGTGGAGAAGGTGGCCGTCTGACCGATGCGTTCAGACAATTTTTTGGTCCGCAGCCCCAAGGTATGATCAGTTCCAGCAACCATCGCCAGCGTCTGTTTTACATGGTGCAGGAATACCTAGGGGCAAGATCAGACTTGGACACCTTTCCCACCGAAAATCCTCTGGGTTACTGGGTCTTGAGGATGGATCACTGGCCAGAGCTTGCACAGTATGCAATTGAGCTACTGGCCTGTCCTGCATCCAGCGTTCTTTCGGAACGCACATTCAGTGCTGCTGGAGGCGTGGTAACCGATCACAGGGTGCGTCTGTCCACTGACTCGGTCGATCGGCTGACCTTCATAAAAATGAATCAGTCTTGGATCACCACCAGCTACCAAGCACCTGATGCTGATGTAACTGAATAATTTTTTTCAGATCCCTTCAAAGACTGCCTATGCTGATGCTGAGTGACTATCCCTGAGTAATTATCCTCTTCCTCCTCAATCATCACGCTGATAGCTTGTAAGAACATTTTTGGTTCTGGGCGCCACCACCAGTGCCTAAGGCACAATTTTTCAGCCCCTGTTTAACAGGGGCGTGTAATTACAATTTTTGATGTAATACTTTGCAGCAGGGCTCGTTCCTGCATTCCAACTAGAGTGTCTGTGAGGGGTTGCAGTGTTGTGGCACCAGCACCAGTGCCTAAGGCCCAATTTTTCTGCCCCTGTCTAACAGGGGCGTGTAATTACAATTTTTGATGCAATACTTTGCAGCAGGGCTCGTTCCTGCATTCCAACTAGAGTGTCTGTGAGGGGTTGCAGTGTTGTGGCACCAGCACCAGTGCCTAAGGCCCAATTTTTCTGCCCCTGTCTAACAGGGGCGTGTAATTACAATTTTTGATGCAATACTTTGCAGCAGGGCTCGTTCCTGAATTCCAACTAGAGTGTCTGTGAGGGGTTGCAGTGTTGTGGCACCAGCACCAGTGCCTAAGGACCAATTTTTCTGCCCCTGTCTAACAGGGGCGTGTAATTACAATTTTTGATGTAATACTTTGCAGCAGGGCTCGTTCCTGCATTCCAACTAGAGTGTCTGTGAGGGGTTGCAGTGTTGTGGCACCAGCACCAGTGCCTAAGGCCCAATTTTTCTTCCCCTGTCTAACAGGGGCGTGTAATTACAATTTTTGATGCAATACTTTGCAGCAGGGCTCGTTCCTGCGTTCCAACTAGAGTGTCTGTGAGGGGTTGCAGTGTTGTGGCACCAGCACCAGTGCCTAAGGACCAATTTTTCTGCCCCTGTCTAACAGGGGCGTGTAATTACAATTTTTGATGTAATACTTTGCAGCAGGGCTCGTTCCTGCATTCCAACTAGAGTGTCTGTGAGGGGTTGCAGTGTTGTGGCACCAGCACCAGTGCCTAAGGCCCAATTTTTCTGCCCCTGTCTAACAGGGGCGTGTAATTACAATTTTTGATGCAATACTTTGCAGCAGGGCTCGTTCCTGCGTTCCAACTAGAGTGTCTGTGAGGGGTTGCAGTGTTGTGGCACCAGCACCAGTGCCTAAGGCCTAATTTTTCAGCTCCTGTTCAACAGGGGCATGTAATTACAATTCTTGATCTAATATTTCACAGCAGGGCCCTGTGAGGGCTTACAGTGTTGTGGCCACAGCAACACCTAAGGCCCAAATTTCTGCTGAGTATATAGGGCAGGACCCTACTTTCAAACATCTAACTTACAAACGACTCCTACTTGCAAACGGAAGGAGACAACAGGAAGTGAGATGAAATCTACCCCTAGGAAGGGAAATTCTCTCCTGTAAGAGTTAATATGGGAAAACAATTTCTCCTTTCCACTGATGCTTTCCAATCCTTGTTCCACAAAAAAACCCAAATTTTCAAAAAACATTTTTCATTGGGACAAAAAAGTGAGGTGAAATCTTCTGAAGAGGAGGAAAGACAGCAAAACAAATGTCACAGGGGTGATAACCCTTCCCTATGTTTTCCAAAAAGCTTAAAAAAGATTTTTTGGCTGGAGCTAAACACGTTAAAAATGTACCCGTTCAAAATTACAAAGAGATTCTACTTAACAACAAACCTACAGTCCCTGTCTTGTTTGCACCGCCTGTATACTGCTGTTCAGAGTATATAGGGCCTTTCCTTATTTTAATTTGGGTGCGGGGTTCCCCTTAATATCCATACAGGACCCAAAGGGCCTGGTAATGGACTGGGGGGGTACCCATGCCGTTTGTCTCACTGATTTTCATCCATATTGCCATGACCCGACATGACATTAAACCCGCAAGCAGTTTTAAATTAGATTTTTTCCTTTAAAAATGACATTTGGTGCAGGGACTGTTCTAAACATGGGAAACACGCGTCACTTTACAGGCATACTATAGACACCCCCCAGGTACGATATTTAAAGGAATATTTCACTTTTTTTTTTTTACTTTAAGCATCATTAAAATCACTGCTCCCGAAAAAACGGCCGTTTTTAAAAGTTTTTTTTGCATTGATACATGTCCCCTGGGGTAGGACCCGGGTCCCCAAACCCTTTTTCGGACAATACCATGCAAATTAGCCTTTAAAATGAGCACTTTTGATTTCGAACGTTCGAGTCCCATAGACGTCAATGGGGTTCTAACGTTCGTGCGAACTTTCGGTCCGTTCGCGGGTTCTGGTGCGAACCGAACCGGGGGGGTGTTCGGCTCATCCCTAGTCCTGAAGCCTTCTTGAGACCTGATTCCCTTCTGAAACCCAGGTTCTGAGGAAGTTATTTACTCTCCCCTATCTTTAATCAGGTGGATGTTCCTAATAGTAGCTCTAGGATTACTACCCCTACTCCTTCACTAGTAGGCTATGCTATTCTTGCAATCGTAATGTTGCTAATTGGCAAGGAAGATTTACAGTGTGGTCTATCGCACCCCATGTACACCTTCAAGTGTTTGGGTGGAAGGACCCCTTCTCTTCCCTCTCATCCTGGTGGTGTACACCAATCCTCCTACCTTGCCTTCCCGTGACTATTAAAAGAGAGGTATGGGTTTTCGTTTTTTTTTTATTTTTATTTTTTTATTATTATTCATACTTGCCTCAATGGATCCAGCATCAGACCAATGCTGCAGCTGTCCACCGGCGTCTGTGCACTGAGACTCCAGCCACCGAACATCGCAGATGGCTCAGTTCTCACTCCTCTCCGAGCAGAGAGATGCTGCCAGTCAGTCAACATCTCTCCTGCTCTGATCCTCCACGCTCATTGGATCGATGAGCTGTGGAGGGGCGGGGGGGGGGGGGGGGGGAGTGAGCGTCTCCCTCTCAGTGGCTCGCTGAGGCGCTTAGACTGCCATCAATTAAGGCAGCTGGCAGGTCCAGACTTGGGAAGTCGGGATGACCCGCTGGCTCGACTGATGGCAGTGACGTCAGCAGGGAGCGGACTTCAGACGGGTCACAGGAGTGCAAAACGAATTGCACTCCTGGGGCCCAGAGGAGAAGCCCAGCCTCAAAAGCTCCAGCTGGACTTCCACTTTAATTATCAGCCAACCGTCTTCCTTTTCCAAAAGTCAAGGATTAGAAAGGCTATGTTTGAGCCTTCTGTGGTGGCCATTTAGTATCCCTTTTTGGATTTGTTTTTTGTCCTAGCTCTCCTTTAGGAATCTTAGGCTGGATACACACTATACAATTTTCTGTAAATTTTTTTTGTTTAGATTTACCAAAACCATATAATATCAGGTCAAACCTTAAGAGTTTAGGCAGGCCCTTGCACTACATGGTTTTGGCAAAATCTAAAGGAAATCGGACAAAAAAAGTTGTATTGTGTGTATGGGGTCTAATGCCGTGTAGATACGGGCGGACTTTTCGACATTAAAGGTCCGATGGTCTTTCTGACGGACTTTCGACGGACTTTCGAACGAACGGACTTGCCTACACACGATCACAACAAAGTCTGAAATATTCGTACGTGATGACGTACGACCGGACTAAAATAAGGAAGTTCATAGCCAGTAGCCAATAGCTGCCCTAGCGTCGGTTTTCGTCCATTGGACTAGCATACAGACTAACGGATTTTTCGACCGGACTCGAATCCGTCGGAAAGTTTTGAAACATGTTTTAAATCTAAAGTCCGTCTGATTTTCAACCGAAAAAGTCCGCTGCAGGTCCAATGAAGCCAGCACATGGTCGGCTTGTACGACGGATTTGTTCCGTCGGACCAGTCTGGTCGAGAATTTCCGCCCGTGTGTACACGGCATAAGAGATCTGTTTTTTTTTTTTTTTTTTCATGAGATTAGCTTGTTTGCTCAATTTTTTTCTTGTTGATATTTTGTTATTATTCCAGTTTTAATCTCATTCAATTGCTGGATGGGGGGCCCATGGTTTATTTAGGTTCTAGTTTCCCCTTAAAGGTGACACTCTGTCTTGATCTGGAGCACCAGGTTGATCATCTGTGACCTCCCATTGGTTGTTGCCTTGTTTCACATGGCTTTTTTTCTTTTTATCTAGTCTTGATGAAGTGTTCTTTCTTCAGGTACTCTAATGTGGAATGGTTCTCCCATCTATTGGACCTCTCGGTGACTAATGCCTACCCCTCTGTTTTTGATGCCTGGGCAGTCCAAAGATTTTCTCTGTTCTTGAAAGCATAATAAAAACAATAAGATGGGGGCGTGGCCTGGCTGCTCGGGAAGATGGACGCTTGAGAGACTAGCTCCCGCTACTTCACAGCCTCTCCGCTCCAGCCAAGCGCCCACACACACTGCCAGACGTTGAAATATGGGGACAGCTTCGCGGACATCCTCCGCCTCCCGCTCCGTTCGCCAAGAGGACACCAACAGAACGGTACGAGCAACAGCATCCCCGAACTGTTCCGCTCCCAGAGATCTAACCTGGCGGCGTCCCGCCACACTCCCTCACAGCTCTCAACACCACCACTGCCTGGAATGCCTGGAGCGACTCCCAGCCTCATCGCCTCAGATTCCGGGGGGCCCACAGCGCACTCACACAGCAACACCCAAGCCTCCTAGACCTCAGAACAGTGGCGGCTGACATTAAAGATACTCTGGCAGCTGCCATAGCCGACCTGCGCATTGATTTTCGCGCCATGGCTGACAGAGTGCAAGATGTGGAGAAAACTACAGCCCAGCACCACACTGTCCTCCGCAAAGTGACCCACAAAATTGATGCACACACCATTCAATTGAGAGACCTACAGAGACATGTGGAAGATTTGGACAATAGGGGCAGAAGACACAACCTCCGTGTCAGAGGAATGCCCGAATCGGTTGAAAATGACCAGCTTCCTGCCACCATTACATCCCTATTCAACAACATATTAGACCGGCCAGCACAGACCAACATAGATATGGAGAGAATCCACCGTGCACTCAGACCCAAAGGTAAAGAATCTGACCCCCCCAGAGATGTGGTGTGCTGCCTGGTGGACTACAGGTTGAAGGAAGACATACTCCGCAAAGCGAGAACTAGGATCCAACTCACCCATGGTGGCTCAGAGATACACATATACCAAGATCTATCTGGCATTACCTTGCAAAACAGACTGGACCTAAAACCACTCCTAGACGCACTTCGCGCCAAAGCCATACCATACAGATGGAAGTTCCCCTTTGGTCTCTCTGCCACCTACCACGGCCACACAGCACTACTCAGAGTACCCGAAGACCTGCCGCCTTTCTGCGACGCCATGGGCATCCCTATGATGGAAGTCCCTAACTGGTACGCCGAATTCCGCCTCCCCCCACCTAAGAGAGATCAACGGCACGAAGAATCTATGGAAACGCAGGAAGCCAGATATCGCAGTCGCAGATCACCGTCGGGCAACAGATCGCACGCATCCTCCAGAGGGAACCGCAATGACATCAGTCCAACCGACTCCCCGCGATCAAGACGAGCCAGAAGAGATTTTGGCCTGACTCACGATCGCTCTCCACCTATCTGAACAGAGGCTCGCCGCATGCAAAGAAAAGTTACCAGGTGTCTCTGTTTTCCTTTTTGTTTTTCTCTTTTTTCTTTTAGGAACGTTTAAGCTCACGTATTCCACAGTTGGACAGTTCCCGTTGTTCACTTTTGCGACCTCCAGATCTGAGGTAAGCAACACTCGATCGCGTTTGAGGACTCAAATTTCTTACCACTCAAAAGTCTCTGCTCATTTTACACCTGTGATCTGAGACAATGAGTCTCCAAATACGAGACTATTTTACCCTAAAAGGGAACGCATTATTTACCCCATCACTTTCACACCGATCGATTTAACAAGTTGTACATTGGAACTGTTTCTTGCTTTGCTCAACTATTTAATCTGCCTATAGCTGATACACGTGGTATGTTACTCATATTATCCACATACATCACATTTAACTGTTCTAATGTAACTAACTCACTGCCATACGTAATAAGAATGGTCTATGTATGCAGGGTGTGTTGATCTGAGCTGGCCGGGGCTTCCCTACTGCCAATCACCCTTTAAACTTGCCCCAATGTCTCTAATTATTCACGAACCTCCCGGACATAAGCCTGCTTATCTCTGACTAATACGCCTCATCTGGCACATCACATACCTACCGCCCCTCCCATTCTATCTATGATTCACATATCCGGAGGTGCTAATGGCAGTGGTGGAGACCAAGGCTAGCTCACTTCATTTTTTTCTTAAATATGACCTTGTGTCACATACATAACACTAACTAGCAGGGAGTACCTCATAACTTACCCAGCAGATGAAGATAGGTCATACGAGCTATAGGGACTCATAACATAACCCTCCCTTGATCAACTATGACCCCATTCTCCACTAACAACAAGGCAAAATCTTATACCCTGTTCTGTAGAAAACACCCCTTCGTCCCATACGTAAAATGGAGAAACTTCAGATCTCGGAGTTCCTACTGTTGGTCTCACTTGGGACAGGAGTCAGAAACCTCAGGACATTCTCATGTTCAGGTTATGTTCTAATTATACATACCAAATTAGGTTTGTTGTAGTGTTTTACCAATTGTTGATTTTCTTTCTGCAAGACCTTAATGTTTGAACTCCATTGCACCTGATCTCCATGACTGGTCCTGCCATACATAAATACGCATACAGCGGTTAACAAAACTGGGCACCTATGGTGGACTGCGATTTCCTCCCTGACCTAACGGTCCGCCCGACTTACCAATATATAAATATACCCATTTATTCCACTCACATATCCAACACCAAAGACAGGAACATAAGGAAAACCAAGACAGAAATGGCACAAACACACACAACGCTTCCCAAAAACATGTATTCATCCCGTCTCTGGCGTAGACAGTAGCGGTATACCTCAATCCTACTTCACTTCTCATCTTTCCCGTGTAGACTTTCTCAACCCCCACACAGTGGTTTGGACAGGTGGGGACCTCTCCTAGACAGGTTCTCTTTGCCCTCACTCTGTACCTTACCGAACATATTAACACAGGTATTGGATTTGATTCCAGGCCTGCTCGGTTTACGGTTTAGGAGTTTCAACCTCCTAATATACCCCCCTTCCCTTATCCTCTCCACGTCCACCCCATCCCCCTCGCTCCCTTACGCAACACCTACACCACTTACACATACACACAGTGTAAACACTTGATAGCGAAATGCCACCCCCTAGAAGAGGTGACATCCCCCAGGTCAAGCTATACTCCTTAAACATACGGGGACTCAATACCCCCGAAAAAAGATCGCAATTACTTCTACTACTACGGAAAGCCAAAGCAGATATAGTGTTTCTCCAAGAAACACACTTCAGATCGGACGCCATTCCCAAACTTTTTAACTCATCTTACCCAACAGTATACCATGCCACAAATAAGGATGCCAAATCTAAGGGAGTTTCCATCCTAATTTCCAAAAATTGTCCCATTCAGATATACGACACAATGATTGACAGCAACGCACGATACATCTTCCTGAAAGGCAAATTGCACAATGAGCCTGTTACATTGGCTAACCTATACGCCCCCAATAGGCAACAGGTCCCCTTTTTTCGCGACACCCTACAACACCTCTCCACATTTTCAAGGGGTCTGTTGGTTGTTGGGGGTGACTTCAACTTAACCCTTAACCCCTCCATGGACGCATCTTCAGGTGCATCCTCTATTACCTATCGTGCACTCCGCGCAATAAAAACGCAACTGGCCAACCTAACTCTACACGACGCATGGCGCACACTGCACCCAAATACTAAAGACTATACATTCTACTCATCACCCCACAATAGGTATACAAGGATAGACTACCTTTTCCTATCACAATACGACCTAGATTCACTTCTTACCGCTACCATTGACCCAATGGTAATATCGGACCATCATCCCGTTTCCATCACAATTACATTCCCAGCCTCCTGCCCGAGACATCCGAACTGGCGATTAGATAACTCTATCCTCACGGATCTTGCACATCAGAAGAGACTTAACGATTGCTTGTCCCATTACTTTCGAGAAAACGCTTCCCCCGACACCAACTCGGTGACCCTATGGGCGGCTCATAAATGCGTCATTAGGGGAGAATTAATTTCAATAACTTCGCAACAACGCAAAGCCAGGCAAGCACTTCTAAACAAACTATCTGACAGAGTTCGATCTCTACAAGGAAAGCACAAGCAATCGTTAACGAATCAAAACCTCCAAGAGCTATTGAAAGCCAGAGAGGATCTCCTAGAGGAAATAGGGAAATCAACCAGACGTAAATTCGCCCTATCGCAAAAATTATTTTACGAATTTGGGAACAAATCTGGTAAAATGCTCGCCAGAGCCCTCCAATCCAAAAGAACGAACTCAACTATCCACAATCTCCTAGACCCACAAGGGAACAAAATAGAATCTTCAATCGATAGAGCAAACCAGTTTCAACAATTTTATTCCAAATTATAATTTGAAGACTCACCCAACGACTGACTTAACTGATGACAGGAAAAAACTGATAGAGGACTTCCTATCGCAATTTGGCCCACATCCCATCACTACTGCAGAAGCCGATGAGTTAGATAAACCTTTCACAAAGGAGGAACTCATAGCGGCCCTTAAACAACTAAAACCAGGCAAAAGCCCTGGCCCTGATGGTCTACCTGTCGGCTACTATAAGACCTTCACTGATACACTCATACCACAGTTACTAAACACCCTCAACTCACTATATACCCAACCTGACAAATGTAAGGACCTTCTCGAAGCTCACATTGTGATGATACCAAAACCGGGTAAAGACACTACCATAGTCTCCAATTACAGACCTATTTCGCTTATCAATGTAGATATGAAACTCTACGCAAAAATTCTGGCAAATCGTATACTCCCCCCTACTCCCCTCGCTGATTTCCCTAGATCAAGTAGGATTCATCCCCGGGCGAGAGGAGAGGGATAATAACCTGAAAGCTATTAATATTCACCACTGGTTATCGTCCTCCAACACCCCGGGCTTCTTCCTTTCCCTTGACGCGGAGAAGGCATTCAACAGGGTGGCCTGGGACTACATGACAGAAGTCTTACGCAAATTGGGGTTTAAAGAGCGCATGCTTCAATACATTTTAACCCTCTATTCGTCCCCATCTGCAAAAATCAGGGTTAACGGTGTTCTGTCGGATGCCTTCTCCGTGTCGAACGGAACCAGACAGGGGTGTCCCTTATCCCCCCTCATATTTATACTCACAATGGAACCGATACTCCGCAGGATTAAGGAGAATCAAACCATCAAAGGAGTCGAAATAGCCAACAAACAATACAAAATTGCAGCGTACGCTGATGACATTCTCCTATTCCTAACAGACCCCATCACCACACTTCCCAATTTATTAAAAGACTTTTCCCTCTTCAAGGAACTGTCCAATCTCCAAATAAATTTCTCCAAATCTAAAGCCCTTAACATTTCCCTACCAGATTCCACAGTGACCCTCTGTAAAGCCAACTTTCCGTTTGGATGGGATGCGCAAGCAATTACATACTTAGGGATCCAGCTTCCCAGCAACCTAAGTGACCTCTATCCTAAAAATTATGCTCCCATTCTGCAAACAATAAGGAAAGACGTCCAAAACTGGAACAGAGGCACCTTCTCATGGTTTGGAAGAGCAGCAATTCTAAAAATGAACATCCTCCCCAGACTCCTCTATCTACTTCAAACAATCCCGATTAAATTACCACAGACATTCTTTGATACATATAAAAGGCTTTGCCTACAATTTCTATGGGCTGACAAACATTCACGTATACACTGGAAAAAATTGGTAATCCCTAAACTGAAAGGAGGAATCGGCCTCCCTGACATACAAAAATATTATTGGTCGTGCCACTTATCTAGAATCATAGACTGGCACTTGCATTCAGGGACTAAAGCGTGGATTGATATAGAGGGAAACTTTTCCTCTCTGCCTATTCACCACTTACCATGGATAAGCTCACCCAAAACACCGCATGAAAACGAATCACATCCCCTAACAGGCCCCACGTTACAAATATTTCGCACAGTCTGTAAAAAAATGAACATTGCCTCCTCACCCGGTCCACTGACCCCACTTAACCGGAACCCGGACTTTCCCCCAGGCATCACACATCTTGACACTGATAATGAACCCACACCGAGGTCCATCAGAGCAGAATCCTTCTTTGACAAAGGAAAATTGTTATCCTTTCAACACATCCGAACTCAACTTCCTGACACGGACATACCCTTCTTCAAATATCTCCAAATTCGTCATTTCCTACAGAGCTCTAATCCACAACCCCAATGGTACAGAGACCATACCCCGTTCGAAGCCCTATGCACGAGTCACTGCCCCCAGAGACACATCATCTCAGTCATGTACTCTCTGCTGTTCCCCGACACACCGTCCATGGAAGAAACGACACGCCAAAAATGGGAGAGAGAATTATCCATAAACCTTACACAAGCAGACTGGCATAACATATATACTCACATTCATAAAGGATCTATAAATGTAACCGTACAAGAGAATGGATACAAACTATACTCTAGATGGTATAGAATACCAGACAGAATCCACAAATTCCTCCCCCAGGTATCTCCGCTTTGTTGGAGATGCAACACCGCTCACGGCTCTCTACTACACATTTGGTGGGAATGTCCCCTAATCACACCATACTGGACAGAAGTTCACCGACTTATCTCGCAGATCACTACCTATGCCCCTGACTTATCGCCGGCCCAATATCTCTTACACCATACATCTATACCACCATCGACCTATAAAAAAACTCTTAAAATACATCTCATAAATGCGGCGAAACTCTGCATTCCCACACATTGGCGGACTACTTCTCCTCCCACCATTGCTGAATGGCTCCGTAGAATAGGGAAAATAGCTGAGATGGAAGATATAATACACCAAGCTAGGGATACACCGACTAAATTTTATACAACATGGGCTTGCTGGTTACATTTCAAAGAAACGACAGACTACAGCGACATCATGTTGAAACCTGCATAGCTTGACCTGGGGGACGAGATGGTACATACTGCCTCACGTACCAGCACCACACTCGGTCTCGAACTTCCCACCCCCTCCTTCCTTCCCTAACATCCCCCTTTTTATTTTATTTTTTTATTTTTATTTTAATCGTTACATCTCCACAAGCATTCACTATCCACATAGACAGATCTCAGTAAACAGGATTCACACCGACTATCCACAGCAACAACAGGACCTACACCCAAGAGGACTATACCGGAAAGACCGGCTAGTTTAAGGCATGATCCTAAAGCATTTCCAACCTCGCCCACGCACAGTTAGTTCCCGCTGGGGGTGCGTGTGGCACAGGTTTAACACCCGGTCCCTAAGAATAATTCCAGGCCTTATGCCTTAGTTTCAGTCCTAAACTTTGTGCCACGTATATACGGGTCTTACAGAGTTATAAATATAACATTTTGGTTCATGCTCCTGCTTTTGTTTGTAACGATGTATTACAAGTGTATATGCAGTGTAATTCATTGTCGAATTATTTGTAACCTGCTATTTCTTCAATAAAAATATTGAAACAAAAAAAAAAAAATAAGATTTTTATGCTTACTGTAAAGGTTTTTCTTGGCTTCCCTTAAAGGACACACAGGCCCTGCCTTTCTGTGTTTTATTTGACTCTATGTATTGCTTCATAAAGTTTCATAACTTCATTTTATATTTCATTCTGTTATATATTTTGTCATGATTTGTCTACTGCAGTGGGTGGAGTTGCAGTTATTATTATATTGTTTTATTTAATTGTTTTAATAATTAGACTAGTCACTTCAGTGGGTAATAAGGGTTTACCCCCAGTTTAATTGTTTTTCTTACAAGAAAAAAAAAGTTCTCTTTTAAATTGCTCTCCCGATTACATTCCCAATGTGCAATCTGCTTATTTTAGTAATGATGTAACAATTTGAAGCTCCCAGCTTACAAAAATAAAAATCTGGCTATTTTTAGACTGCCTTTCTGTCCTGCAGAGAGGTCACGGAGCAACAAATTTACATTTTCTTCTTTTACGAGGTCTGTTCCCAAAGTTCAAGTTACACGCAACTGTCAAAAATAAGCAAATGGTGTTTTCTCTGTGTTGTCTCGCAGTAAAGCTGATGCAGCATTTATTAGCTGCAATAAAATTAGACAAAACAGTGGAATTCCAAGTATTTTATATTATTTTACATAAGAGATGTACAGTCTTGCTACTGAACACACAACAAAAATAATTTACTTAAGATTGAAGTTGTATTCTCCTCACACTTTGATGTATTGGCCGCAAGTTCTACCTCTCATTAATTATTGAAGACGTGGTCTGCTCATTGTTTCTTGAGAAAGGCCCCATGTGAAGGAAGTAATCACTAGAAATTTGTAAAATCCTGGATGGTCAGGATTCAGATAACTTTGTCCCTATGTAGGGAGCATGAGCTTTGCTAATTGGCAGGCAGTAGCTGTTACTGTGCAGAGGGCATACCGGAGTGCTGCTCTCATACAAATTACATCAGCCTGCTAATGGGATTTATAATTTGCGCCTGGCAATTGAGCTTGTTTTAATAAAAAAATAAAAAATAAAAGAGTAAGCACCCACTGTTTAAACTTTTTTGTTTTCACATTTTCACACAAGTGCAGTTGAAAACCTTTTTTGTGTGCTGCTGTCAATAAAATAACCCATAAAAAGAAAAATATGTATGAAAATGTATTTTAGAATTATAGTGGTTACAGAATGATGGTTACAGCAGAACATGAGGATTTTCACAGAAAAATAATTATTACAGAGTTAGCAATTTTAGCATCAGTCCACTGGGCAAGGTTCAGTTGCTGATAATATCCAATATTTATTCAACCATGTGTCTAATGGAAATACTACCATCTTTTTTTTTTTTTTTATCATTCTTCAAGCAATGAGCCATACAACTAACACCCATGATAGTATCTAGTATTCCAGAAGCTGGACATTACAATATGGTTGGCTGCATTTGCGGTATATTCTTTTCAGCTAAGAGATCAGATTAGTAAAAAAAAAAAACTTTGATTTATACTTTATTACTACTTCTGCACAACTATAACATTTAAAATCCAAGGTGCTGGATTTCTTGCACTTGGTGTCAGTTAATTCATTTTCACTAGGTGCACCAGTGGGCTTTTTTGAGGCTGGGTTCACACTATTGCGAATTGGATGTGGGTTTCTGACAGGAGAGTATGACTGGCTCTCAATAGAGCCGGTTCACACATCTCCGGGGCGGCCGTGAAGCGCACAGCAGAAGGGTCCTGTGCATTTTAAGGACCGAATTCAGCCAAAAATTTGGACCCAATTCAGACCTAAAACGGTAAACAGGGACACGCCGGACCCCCTGCTGTGCCCCGCGACACACATAGTGTATACCCAGCCTAAAGCGGTATTATAGCCAAAACCAAAAATTTTATATATTGCAACTGATCAATAATTGGATGTGGTGGCTGCAATCTTCTTTTTTTGGGACTTTTTCCCATTTCTTTTCGACTGGTGATCTGGCCAGTAACACACCACCTGTATTAGAGTGCCCCCCCCCCCAGGTGAAGGAGCACAGGTGGCACCTTTGGACAACAGCATTGCCAGTCTGGGAGAAGGGGAGTGTCCGGTGTACTAGCAGATTTAAATACACCAACATACTGAAGTCAAACTCTAGCTAATAGTTTAGAAGCAGCAGTTGCAGCAACAGTTTTTTTCTTTGGACGACTAGAAGAAAGACTAAAGAAAGACTAAAAAAATGAATACAGCCATCACATCTAAGAAACGTTAAGCTGCAATATAATAATTGTTTGCTTTTGGGTTTAATACCACTTAAAATCTCTGTAGCCCACGTTACGTGTTGCTATCTATTCTTTCTCTTTTAGGATTTGACTGGTGAACTGCACAGACCAATGTCGGCTGTAAATGTAAACCAGACTGCATGCTGGCTGCCCTACTTTTATTTTGATTTTAATTCTCTCAAGAGTAATTATGTAATCTATATATTATCATGTAATATACTTGAGAACAAAAGGAATGAAGCCTGTAAAAAGAGGATTCTTTATTTATTCATCTTTTTATATTTTTCCTAGGATTGCATCATCATCCCTAAATAGTCCAGAGTCTGGCCTGACAGTGTGGATTTTCTCTGTGAAAACATCTGTTTTACAGACATTAGCATAGATAGGCATACAAGCGAAGATTATGAAACCTATAATGTACTTGTATAAGCTTCAGAAAGGTCTTGTTTGTCCATAAACAAGGTCATGTTTCCTTTTAATATTTTAATTAAGTTGTTCTTATTATGTGATTATTCCTCATATTATGTTCATCAATTTATGGCATGTTCTTGTTGTACACTGTAGCACTGTTATCTTTCTCAGACTGGAAAACTAGCATTGGGATTTCCCTTAGAAAAGCCTTTTTTTTTTTTTTCTTTTTTTTTTTTGTGGTAAATGGGATATGATTTAAAATGAAGTAGCCCCGGGTGGGTCGCCCTGCCAGCTCGGTAAGCAGTGGAAGAGAAAAACAGAGTGAATATTTCTAGACAGTGAACTTACACGAGGAACTAACTAGACATGTGCACTGACAAAAAAATAGTTTTCCTTTCATTCGTTTTTTTTTTTTTTTTGCTTTTTTTGGAAATTCGGAAATTCTGAAAATTCGGAAATCCGAAAGAAAGAAAATCAGTAAAATTCTAAATAATAAACTAATAATAATTAACTATTAAATTATAGTTATTGGAATTTCCTTTCAAATTTGGCTGTTTGTGAACGTAACAAATACAAATTTATGTGAAGTTACGAATTAACCGAAATAACGAATGCCGCATTTAAACAAATGGAATGGAACAAATTAATAATTAATAATAATAAAAAGGTTTTATTATTGTTATTTATTATTAGATCGTTCCGTTCCATTCGTTTAGATAAGGCATTCGTTATTTCAGATACTTACGTTTACGTAAATACGTTCACCAACAGCCAAATTTGAAAGGAAATTCCAATACCTATAATTTTATATTTATTATTAGTTATTTCAGATTTTCGAATTTTCAGATTTTCATGCTTTTGAATGTTCAGATTTTCATTCTTATTTTTGGACTTTCAAAGTTCAGAATTTCTGAAATTCCGAAATGTTGAAAATTCGGAAATTTGGAAATTAACGAATTTGTCAAAATTCATTAAACTAATTCGGAACTAAACGAATTGCACATGTCTAGAACTAACTCATTGATTAAAAACTTTGTGATGCAGACTCGCCCATTGAAAGAAACTTCACTGAAGAAACTTCCAACCAGCCCAGAGCCAAAAGAATTTATTATTCTATAAATCCATTTAAGGAACACTTCAATTTAGGAACAGATTAAGATATTTAAAAGAGGTCTCCCATTTCTATTTATTTGTGTGTAAAATATTTACTGGACCGCTTTCCTTTTCGCTAGCATATTTCATATGTTGCCCGTTCTTTCATGACGCATCACTTTGTATTCTACGTGGCCTTGCAACATTTTTCAGATTTTTTTTTTTTGGTTGGCATGGGTGATCTTTTTACAAAGGAATTCCCTGCTCTAACAAAGTGATAGTTGGAATCATCCAATACTGATTGTAACTGCTAGTCATGCAGAGTGCAGCTCACACCATCCCCACAGAAGCAGTGAATGCAGGAATATGCTGCCCTCAGTCTACTTCCAACATCCCAAAGCATGCGTCTCTGTAAGTTTACAAACCTTGCGATACAAAAGTTATGCAGGGATACCTTGTGCTGTCAGTTGTTTGGCAAATGCACATAATTCTAACTTTAGTGTTGTAGCGGGCTAATTTAAGTGCTAGTTTGTGAGCATTAAAGCAGACCTGTAGTATGAAAGATTTGCTCAAAAATGGCAAGCAGAGTACAAAGGTTTTACAGTTTTGTCGAATAGGCTCTGAGGTTTTTTTTTTTTTGTTTTTTTTTTTTTTGTTTTTTTTTTTCTTTCATTACTGATTTACCATCCTTTTTTTCTCAGTGTGGAGGCAGCCACATTGTAATTAGCAAGGCTTTGCTTATGCATGTCAGAATTTCCCCCCTGATGACTGGTTATCTGATGACTGGCAGATAAATAAGTCAGCAGCTGAACAGGTTCAAAAAAGCACAGATTCACAGAATGGATTAGGCACTGCAGGTCCACGGGTACAGCTTTCTCTCCAGCAAGAAGAACAGTGGGCAGAATTGTAGTGACGTCTCCAAATTCCACTCCAAAATTCATTATCCTAGCAGTTAGAGGCAGCAATGCCTTCAATAATTTCACACACTGCAGATATACAAGGTGTCTAAAAAGTTTTTGGTGAATTATCTGATATCTCAATGGCAACATGGGCCTGGTGCACGTGCACACACTTGGCTATCCAGAGACACTCCGAGAAGCAACTGTCAGGGTAAGTCTGCTGTGGGCAGTCATTGTGAGAGGTAGGGTCACAGTCAGAGCCATCTTAATATCATGGGCCCCTGGGCAAAGCAATGCACTAGGGCCCCTACCAGGGAGAAGGTGAACTACGGTGCTCTATGCGGGCAGTGGCAAGGAGTGGGTGCATTTCTACATTTTGGGCGTGGCTTTTTAGTCTGATTAGAAACAACAAATACAGAAAATCAGGGAATTATCCCAAATTAAATTTGCCCCCTATACACACTGTCCCACCCTCTAACAGAGGACAGTTTGGATAGGGTGGTATAGTGTCAGGTTTGGGTAGTATGGGGCAGTACAGTGGAAGGTTTGGATAGTATAGGGCAGTACAGTGGTAGGTTTGGATAGTATAGGGCACTACAGAGGTAGGTTTGGATAGTATAGGGCAATACAGAGGTAGGTTTGGGTAGTATAGGGCAATACAGAGGTAGGTTTGGGTAGTATAGGGCAGTACAGAGGTAGGTTTGGATAGTATAAGCAGTACAGAGGTAGGTTTGGATAGTATAGGCAGTACAGAGGTAGGTTTGGATAGTATAGGCAGTACAGAGGTAGGTTTGGATAGTATAGGCAGTACAGAGGTAGGTTTGGATAGTATAGGCAGTACAGAGGTAGGTTTGGATAGTATAGGCAGTACAGAGGTAGGTTTGGATAGTATAGGCAGTACAGAGGTAGGTTTGGATAGTATAGGCAGTACAGAGGTAGGTTTGGATAGTATAGGCAGTACAGAGGTAGGTTTGGATAGTATAGGTCTAGTATAGGTTTGGATAGTATAGGGAGGTATAGTAGTAGGTAGGTCTGGATAGTTTAGGGAGGTATAGTAGTAGGTTCGGGTAGTTTAGGAAGGTATAGTGGTAGGTCTGGATAGTTTAGGGAGGTATAGTGGTAGGTCTGTATGGTATAGTGGTAGATTTGGGTAGTATAGGGAGGTATAGTTGGAGGTATAGTGGTAGGTCTGGATAGTATAGGGAGGTATAGTGGTAGATCTGGATAGTATAGGGAGATATAGTGGCTCAATTTTTTCAGTTTGTTTGTGCCCCACCCCCAAATATTTTTAGCACCGGCCGCCACTGCCTGATTAATTCATTCATAATACAGAAAACACTCAGTACCACGTGACCGTGTGATCTACAGTGCCTTGCAAAAGTATTCGGCCCCCTTGAACTTTTCAACCTTTTGCCACATTTCAGGCTTCAAACATAAAGATATAAAATTTAATTATTTTGTGAAGAATCACCAACAAGTGGGACACAATTGTGAAGTGGAACGAAATCTATTGGATATTTTAAACTTTTTTAGCAATTAAAAAACTGAAAAGTGGTGCGTGCAAAATTATTCGGCCCCTTTACTTTCAGTGCAGCAAACTCACTCCAGAAGTTCAGCGAGGATCTTTGAATGATCCAATGTTGTCCTAAATGACTGATGGTGATAAATACCCTGTTTCCCCTAAAATAAGACCTAGCGTGATTGTCGGTGATGACTGCAATATAAGCCCTACCCTCCAAATAAGCCCTACCCTGTTTCCCCGAAAATAAGCCCTACCCTGAAAATAAGACCTACAAAGACTTTAACAAGGGCTTATTTGGGGGGTAGGGCTTATATTGAAGCCATCGCCGACAGTCACGCTAGGTCTTATTTTAGGGGAAACAGGGTAGAATCCACCTGTGTGTAATCAAGTCTCTGTATAAATGCACCTGCTCTGTGATAGTCTCAGGGTTCTGTTGAAAGCGCAGAGAGCATCATGAAGACCAAGGAACACACCAGGCAGGTCCGTAATACTGTTGTGGAGAAGTTTAAAGCCGGATTTTGATACAAAAAGATTTCCCAAGCTTTAAACATCCCAAGGAGCACTGTGCAAGCGATCATTTTGAAATGGAAGGAGTATCAGACCACTGCAAATCTACCAAGACCTGGCTGTCCCTCTAAACTTTCAGCTCAGACAAGGAGAAGACTGATCAGAGATGCAGCCAAGAGGCCCATGATCACTCTGGATGAACTGCAGAGAACTACAGCTGAGGTGGGAGAGTCTGTCCATAGGACAACAATCAGTCGTACACTGCACAAATCTGGCCTTTATGGAAGAGTGGCAAGAAGAAAGCCATTTCTCAAAGATATCCATAAAAAGTCTCGTCTAAAGTTTGCCACAAGCCACCTGGGAGACACACCAAACATGTGGAAGAAGGTGCTCTGGTCCGATGAAACCAAAATCAAACTTTTTGGCCACAATGCAAAACGATATGTTTGGCGTAAAAGCAACACAGCTCATCACACTCAACACACCATCCCCACCGTCAAACATGGTGGTGGCAGCATCATGGTTTGGGCCTGCTTTTCTTCAGCAGGGACAGGGAAGATGGTTAAAATTGAGGGGAAGATGGATGCAGCCAAATACAGGACCATTCTGGATGAAAACCTGTTGGAGTCTGCAAAAGACCTGAAACTGGGACGGAGATTTATCTTCCAACAAGACAATGATCCCAAACATACAGCAAAATCTACAAAGGAATGGTTCACAAATAAACATATCCAGATGTTAGAATGGCCAAGTCAAAGTCCAGACCTGAATCCAATCGAGAATCTGTGGAAAGAGCTGAAAACTGCTGTTCACAAACGCTCTCCATCCAACCTCACTGAGCTCAAGCTGTTTTGCAAGGAAGAATGGGCAAGAATTTCAGTCTCTCGATGTGCAAAACTGATAGAGACATACCCCAAGCGACTTGCAGCTGCAAAAGGTGGCTCTACAAAGTATTAACGCAAGGGGGCCGAATAATTTTGCACGCCCCACTTTTCATTTTTTTTATTAGTTAAAAAAGTTTCAACAATCCAATAGATTCCGTTCCACTTCACAATTGTGTCCCACTTGTTGGTGATTCTTCACAAAAAATAAAAATTTTATATCTTTATGTTTGAAGCCTGAAATGTGGCAAAAGGTTGAAAAGTTCAAGGGGGCCAAATACTTTCGCAAGGCACTGTATCTGCAGATGCCCTGGATGTTCTTAAGGCAGCTGCATATTGATCACAGAGCTCCGCAGTGCTGAGCATTCTTTCACTTTTATGAACAAACAGTCACCGCAAGAAAAAAGGAAAAACCCCTCTTGCTTGGGACTTTTAAGGCAACAACACCACTAATACAGAATAAAAAGCATTTATTAAATGCATATAAAATTTGATCACACATACATGTGATGATCAGTTAAAAACATAACATAACAAGAAACAAAAACATGACATAGGTACATAGCAAGCATAGAATTATTTCGTTAATACTCTCCAATTTCTGAAAAATCTCCAGTACCAGACACATTTCTGGTTCAAGCCCTTCGTCAGGACAATTGGTTAGGAGAATATGTGATCATAAATTTGTCAAAAGGTGAGCATAAGCTGATTTGAAGGAGTATACTGCACTATGTGACCAAAGAAGGCTGTAACGCACTGGAGAAGATGGCATCACTGGAGGCCTACTGACACTGCCCCTCAAAGTCAACAGGCAGAGTATCGAATGAGAGCCCTCCACAAACTGGTTGGTCACAGATCAGGGTGGTATGCGGAGTGCAGCAAAAGGGTTGTTTAAACCGTATTCAATATGATGATTGTTGAGTGATGCTATCCAAGCCTCAATATAGCCTCTCTTGGTCCGTTTGTAACACACTCAGGGTCACTTGTAAGAACCCTTCTCCCTGTAGTCTCTGCAGCTCATCCGCATCTGACGTCCATCCTCCCTGACAGTCGCCACAGATCGTTCATTCGTAAAAGTGAAAAGCTCATTCAGTGCTGTGGGGCTGTGTGATCTGTCAGCTGAGCAGCCATAGATCACACAGCATGGCAAGCTATTCGATCTTTTGTAAGTCTGCTTTCACACTGAGGCGCTTTACAGGTGCTGTAGCGCTAAAAATAGTGCCTGCATAGCACCTGTAAAGAGCCTCTCCTCTCACTCCAGTGTGAAAGCCCGAGTGCTTTCACACCGGAGCGTTGCGCTTGCAGGATGGTAAAAAAAAGTCATCTTTGCAGCGCTATAGGAGTGGTGTACACACCACTCCTAAAGCGCCCCTGCTCATTGATATCCATGGCAGCGCCGCCGGAAAAGCGCCACTGCGATGGAGCTTTTAACCCTTTTTCGGCTGCTAGTGGGGGGGAAAATGCCCCGCTAGCAGCCGAATAGCGCCGCTAAAATGACAGTAAAGCACTGGTAAAAATAGCCGCGCTTTACTGCCGACGCCCCCAACATCAGTGTGAAAGCACTCTAAATGTCAGCCTTGGTCTCCAGAGCAGTCCCTGCTGCCAGAGACCAGTTCTGTCACTCACAAATCTTTCCTTTCTAGCAGTGCTGTCAGCTAAGGGGGGGTACGGGGTGGAAACAAACTGTCCAATCATGCTGCTTAGCAATGGCAAAAGGCAGAACAGATTTGAATAGGACAAAGTACTATTATTATTATTATACAGGATTTATATAGCGCTGACAGTTTACGCAGCGTTTTACAATATGAGGGCAGATAGTACAATTACAATACAATTCAATACAGGGGGGAAATCGGAGTGCCCTGCTCATTAGAGCTTACAATCTAGGAGGGAGGGTCAAATTATACAAAAGGTTAATAGCTGTGGGGGATGAGTTAATGGAGAAAATAGTGCAGTTGTTAGATGGAGGCAGGATAGGCTTCTCTGAAGAGGAAGGTTTTCAGGGATCGCCTAAAAGTGGAGACAGTCTGACGGATTGGGGTAGCAAATTCCAGAGGATGGGCGAGGCTCGGGAGAAGTCCTGGAGGCAGATATGGGAGGAGGTGATGAGGGAGCTAGAGAGCAGGAGGTCTTGGGAGGAACGGAGAGGGCGATTAGGTTGGTATTTTGAGACTAGGCTAGTGATGTAGCTGGGGGCAGAGTTGTGGATGGCTTTGTAACTTATTGTTAGTATTTTGAATTTAATTAGTTGGGTGAGTGGTAGCCAATGGAGGGATTGGCAGAGAGGGGTAGCAGGCTGTGTTTTCAACACAGTGGTTGGAGGAGGAAGGACCTGGCAGCGCATCATCAGGCCATCTTGAAGAACCATGAGTAGACAGCTAGCGCCCGATGACATCAGAGAGAAAGATGGTTTCAGAGAACCCAGCGGATTACAGTCCTCAACCTACTAAAAGTCCCATCATGCCTCTGGGTGTCATGCTTGTGGCACTCTGAGTCTTTCTATCCCGTATGGGACTTGTAGTTTTCCCACAGCTGGAGGTCCGCTAATTGCACATCCTTGCTCTATAGCATGGTTTTCTCCTGCAGGATCCAAAGCACAGGCCATATGTCATGATTGTTGAGTTATGACAAATGTTTTGTTTACTTTTCGACCACATATGTGCTGGCCTATATCAGCCATGCAGAGTAGCAAAGAATACAATGTGTTGGCAAAAATGCTTAATGGCACATTTGCATTGTAAAAGTCTGACATATCTTCCTATTAGCATGAACACAAGAGCAATTAATTTCATTGATACAAAATGAAAGGGGGAAGAAGTCAAGCATAGCAATTTTGTGTGTAATTAAACAGCAGATATTTTTTTTGTGGAAACAGGTGCTATATTTCTTCTTAAGAGGCGTGTAAGGGCTCCTAAACGAGAAGTGACCACTTCACTAGCTTGTGTCCGTTTGTGTGTACAAAAAGTGATTTATGGGTTTTCTGCTGTGCTCTAGACATCTACTGTCTGGGAAGTGGCCCAAGGCAGTATAGGTTTGATCTTAGCTGCATTCCAGGAACCATGCCGAAACAGTTAACGGAGGACTCCAGACAAAGCATATATTATAAGAATAACTAAAGAAAATTACCAGCCATGTACTGGTGTCTACTATTTTTGGTTATTAATGCACTGTTTGAAAGAAGAAAAAAAAAAAGGCAGGAAAGCAAAGGAATTTTTACAATGTGCGGTTTTTGGGTGTTCTTACTTCCTTTATATTTTTCCCAAGCAAATTTCACCTAAGCTTCTCAGTGAGAGATTTAATTTCAGCAATATCACTTCATTCATCCATAGCTCATAAGCTGAGCCCCTAACTTAACCTTACCCAACCTAACCCACTGCTTTGCCTTTTCAGACCAGCCACAGGCCGGGGGAAGGACAAGTTCTAGTTGTATTACTGGAGCAGAGAAAATGCAGGTTTTCAAACCAAACTGGCTGTGTTGTGCGGCAGAGCTGTGTATTTTGCCCTTTTCAAATATGGCTGCTGCACTTTGTAATGAGGTGATCAAATGTGATCTGCCTATTGCAAGGGATTATAAGGTTAAACCTCCTAGGGGAGCACATGGATAGAGAGAGAGGTGGAATACATTTTTACAGGGCACAGACTGTAAGTTAACGCAGCCTCTTATTGAGATATGCTTTGAGGACTGTACAATTTTTTAATGTGCCTGTTTGGAGAAAATTTGTTGGTTCACTAGATGTTACTTGTTCCTGTGTACTATTCAATATATGGATCTTCAATACAGTACTAAACCGTGTGTATTATTTTCTGTGGTTACTGACATATTTTCTCAAGTAGGACTGCACTTTTTATCCACAAGATCCAATTGAGAGGAGGCACGGGCGCTTAGCAGGGAATGAACAAACATTGAGATCCCCTGTCGCTGAACACATCTCTGTGTTTACATTCACAGAGCTGTGCTTGAGGAAGCTCAGGGCTGATCAACGAGTGGCAGGCGCATGCCCTCTGCTTGGGAGCCCGCATCACGTACTAGGTACGTGATCTAGCACAGGGAGGCCGCTTTGCCGGCGTACGTCCACCTGATGCAGTTGGCAAGTGGTTAAAGTCGTGCCATTAGTTATGTTTTAGGAAGCTTGTTAGGATCAGCTTTAGGCCCCTTTCACACGGGAGGATAGAATTCAGTTTTTAGCTGCGGATAGATGAAGTTATCTACCGCACCTAAACTCACACAATGCTTTCCTATGGCCCCATTCACTCACTGCATTTAGCGAAGGTTTCATTACATGGGGTTTTGTGCGGTTAGAAAAAATGAATTTACTGAGTCCAAGACCGATTTAGCGCAGCTATCTGCACATAACCGCAGGTAATTGCAGTGTACTATTTCTCCTGCGGATAGCAGTGGCAACGAGGAAAGAAAAACAGGAAGCACATCAGAAATGGCTAGAATGTTCCACCGCAGCTAAACGCAGCTGCATGTAAACACAGCTAATTTCAATGTACAACTGCAAGCGATCGCTGTGCCCTGGAGTCTTGGAATTTCAAAATAACAAAACATGCTTTTAACAGCAGAAGAACAGCCTCCTGTGCGAAAGAGGCCCTATTATCTTGCTTATAGCAAAGAGTCATAAAGGCAGCTTCCAACTCTGATTTCTCTCACAAGTATTTTGCTTGAGACCCTTGAACAATTCTAAAGGGTCCAATATAAATGTTTTTTAGGTCTAGTACTTACTCAGCATGGCTCAGGCTTTCTGTAGCTTATCATGTAGCAATAACTCTCGGTGGAGCTGCTGGTTTAAGTGGGCCTGTCCTCTACGCTCTTTACCCTTCTTAAATTGTATAATCCCCTTGACACGAATGTAGTGCAGTGTTGTCATTATATGAATATCAACTTTAACCCACAATATACACTTACAGTTATAGTTACCTCTACCTGGGTGCTGGTAGCTCCACCTGCAGGAGAAATGACAACACTGCACACAAACTTCAGTAATAACCAAAAATAACTTCTTTCTTTGGGTAAATAATATATTTATATAAAGAATTATTACAATGACTATACTATCACACCAACGTAGTGTAACAGTATAAGAAATGGTTATGACAATCAGTAACAGACACAAATATATCTATATATAGTTGTACCCGGGAGCTCCCCCTGCTCTAGACCTTAAAGTCACTATACTTTGTAACTAAATGCAGGGCCCTGCAATGATAAAGTAGTCAGGACTTCTTCAGTCTTCGCTAGCTTCTATAATTGTAATCCACAAGGGGTTCCTCCTGGGGGTTGCGCAGCGTAATGTATCACACTAAAACAATTGTAATCCAACAGATTGACTAAGTGTTCTTATATGAAGAAACAAGCATCTAGCATCCGTTCTTGAATACTGAAGTCTATTCAGGGGCAAAGTTCTCCAACTTCACTTGTTCCGTGGGACTATCAGTCCCAGCAACACTCTGTAACAGGTCTAACTGTGTATGTAATATTTAAACAAACTTCTGGGTGTTAACCCTCTCACCACACAGGATTCAAGCAGGTGAATGTCTCAGTTTCAGCAGTTCTCAGTCCGTATGGAGGCACCACCACGCCGTCACACTGTTCCATTACAAACGACCAGGAGTCCTCGGTTATCTCCCCACGGGTCTCCGGAGCGATCACTTCTACTGCTCCAGTACACTGTGATGTAATGGCAGGATCCTTGCAGCTCCTTCGCAAAGTAGGCCGCAACCCTGTAGGACACACACGCCCGCAGGGTTTTGCTGGCAGGCCACGCGTCCCAGGAACAAGAGACCTAAAATGGCCACTCCTTACCCTTTTATATCCTCCCACAATGCAGTTCAGTTCTCACCTTGTCCAGGAGCATTGTGGGTGGGTCAGAGCTAAAGTTCCGAAGTAAACAATGAATCACTTCCATGTCATTGCACTTGATCATGAAACGTAAACGTATTGTACTTTCTCAATTGTCCACAAGATGGCACTAACACAACCTATGTACTGTATAATACACATAGAGCTAGAAACAAAGGTTTTCAGTGCTACATCACCTTTTGGTAAAAATCAATCACCCAAGTAAATGAGCTATTGGCAGAGAGTAGAAAGAACATGCTACCTTAACCGCTTACCAACCAGCTCACACTGATATACGTCGGCAGAAGGGCATGTAGCAGAAGGGCAAGAAGCAGCTTGCGGGCGCGCGTGCCCGCTGCGAGCTCAGTGAGTGTGATCACGGGTCCCGTGGACTCTATGTCCACGGGTATACCCACGATCGTCTCACGGAGAGGCAGAACGAGGAAATGCTGATGTAAACAAGCATTTCCCCGTTCTGCCTAGTGACACTGATCACAGCTCCCTATAATCGAGAGTGGTGATCAGTGTTGTGTTACACACAGCCCATCCTCCCCACAGTTAGAATCACTCCCTAGGACACACTTAACCCCTACAGCGCCCCCTAGTGGTTAACCCCTTCACTGCCAGTCACATTTACACAGTAATCAATGCATTTTTATTCGCACTGATCGCTGTATAAATATGAATGGTCCCAAAATAGCGCCAAAAGTGTCCGTCTGTCTGCCATAGTGTCGCAGTCACAATAAAAATTGCTGATCACCGCCAATACTAGTAAAAAAAAAAAAATATTAATAAAAATTTCAAAAAGCTATCCCCTATTTTGTAGACGCTACAACTTTTGTGCAAACCAATCAATAAACGCTTATTGGGATTTTTTTTTTTTTTTTACCAAAAATATGTAGAATAATACATATCGGCCTAAACTGAGGGAAAAAAAATGTTTTTTTTTATATATTTTTTTGAGGATATTCATTATAGCAAAAAGTAAAAAATAATGCATTTTTTTTTCAAAATTGTCGCTTTTTTTTGTTTATAGCACAAAAAACAAAAACCGCAGAGGTGATCAAATACCACCAAAGCAAAAGCCCTATTTGTGGGGAAAAAGGGACGTCAATTTTGTTTGGAAGCCACATCGCTTGACCGCGCAATTGTCAGTTAAAGCGACGCAGTGCCGAATCACAAAAAGTGCTCTGGTCTTTTGCCAGCCAAATGGTCCGGGGCTGAAGTAGTTAATATGTGCACAAATAGAATTTTTTCATGATGCGGGGGGGGGGGGGGGGGATATGTGATTGGACACAATCTAGGTGAGTGGCACAGGGGGTAACTGTTGGTACTTTGACACCTGCTGTGTTGGTGGCCACAGTCTCACATCAATTTGGGAGGCTTCTAAGATCATTTAGAATGAACTGACCGGTATATTTGACCTGCAGTTGACCTTCATCTGACCTGCTTCAAGCAGGTTTTGCATTTCCATTGACTTGTATAAGAATGCAAAACCCATCTTAAGGCAAGCAAACAAACCTTTGAACACAGGTTGCAGATTACCTTGGAAGCATACGATGCACACTTTAGGCTCTGTTTCCACTATTGCAACCCCAAAGTTGCGCGATTTACAGTGTGACTTTGCAATGCGATTTTTGATGCGGTGTCATGCGACCGGTGAAAACCATGTGAGAACAAGTTGGAGCACCGAAGTTGGAACAAAATAGTGCAAAAACCTTTTTTTGGAGTCACTGCGACTTGAGTCGCACCAATTAGAACGGGGGCCATTGAAATACATGGGTTTTGACTTGTCATGCAACGTCACATGTGTCAAGTCGCACAACAACTCGCAGTAGTGGAAACAGAGCCTAACTCTCAAAGGTTGTCAAAGGGAGCATTTGATACCGATTCCTTCTAAGTGCTGATTTCTCCCAAGTGTCATCTGTAATTATGTGTTTAAATGTTTTTCAACTGCACTGTCAAAGTGTGTGCGTAAACAGGGCTCACATGGTTAAATTTGTTGGTGACATTTGTAATGCTTAAAACACCAGGAAATGTAGAACATGTAGAACATTTACCCTACGAGTACATAAATTTCTTTACCGCCTGAGAGAGGTGTTGACTTGTAGTCTGATTCTATGAAAGCGCACCATGCAGTGTGTCACTTGTACTTTCAATGATCCAGTTATTTGACTTCTCTATGACACAGTGGTGTCATTTTGTAAGTTCTGAATAAATGTGTTTTCTGCTGTGAAAAGATGCTAATTATTACTTATATTTATGCAGACAGATTTGATATATTTAATTTTTAAATATGTATTTTATGGTCTATGTTGATTCTATGCCAAGTTCTGCTTTATGTATTGCAAGAACATTAACTTCAATGAAGCCATGTAATTACCCTGATAAACAAACCCTTTTGATCTGTTTTGAATACCGATCAGCACCATATCTGTATCTCAGAATGAACACTGAGTTCTTTTTAATTTGGATGAATTAATAAAGTATATGATAATTTGTACTAATACACAAGGTCTTTCTGACTGTCATTCTAGGTACTACAAATATCATAGACTCATTATTGGACTCTAAACCCTGTAATTATTATACAGGTTTTATATTATACAGGTTTTATTTAGCGCCAACAGTTTGCGCAGTGCTTTACAACATTATTTACTATAATGTTATTATTGGAGGAAAAAAATCTGAGAAAATGTCCCAACTTGCTTTTAGCAATTGGTCTACTTTTTGCTACCATGTTCTAACTTCTCATGCAGCCCTGAAAGGAAGAAGTTTATTGGTTGCCAAAAGTAGCACAATTCTTATTTTTTACATATAGGGCACTGTGGGATATATATTTTTTAAAGGCCCAAGTTTTTAAGTACCCTTTTAGTCAAGTGTTCTTTTTTTGGATGTAGGAACCGGATTACAGCTGTCATTTATTTTAGTTTTGGACAGTTATTTAATCTTTTACAGGTACTTATATAGCGTTGTCAATTTAAGCAGCGCTTTACATATATATATATTGTACATTCATATAAGTCGCTGCCCTCAAGAAGCTTAAAATCTAAGGGTCCCCAACTCGCATTCATAAAGTGTTTTGGCACGTTTTTGGGGGGTTGTGTTCGATATGTGAAAAGAGATATCACACAAACACCTATAAGTTTAACATTTATTGAAGATAATGAAAGATAAAGAAAATATGACATGACTACTTAAAGTGGATATAAGCCAGATTCATGAAATTCGAGCTGGGCACATATATCTCTAGTGTTTTCTTATCTCTCTTCAAAGCCCTAAGTCCCGTGGCTTTCTCCTGCTCTGTTCTTCTGTTATCAGCCTAATAAACTTCTGAAAAGGTCTCCAGATGGGAGCCTAAAGTTTGTGTCAGGGAGGGAGCTATAAATAGATTAGCACAAAGCTGAACTAGTCACAGGCAAGCTCTGCATGTGTGGAGAGGGAGTGTGTACCTTTCCTCCAATCAGCTGTCTCACAGTGTATAGCAAGAATCCACAACCACAGGTGAATCAGGAAGAGAAAATTCTAACAGGACGTGCACTAAACAGTATATAAAGATGAAGACAGCAGATATACATGTAAAACCTATGTAGGGAGATTTGTTTCATCTCTGTGTACCATCTGAGGCTGTTTACATCACTGGGCATATGTGAGGGTTTACATCCACTTTAATCGCTTGCCGACCAGCCAACGTCATTATACTGCGGCAGGATCCCGCGAGCCGTCGTAGCTATACGTCGGCTCCTTTAAGCGGGATAGCAGGCGCGCATGCGCACTACGGGGGTGCCGATGCTCGTGGCCGACGGTTGTGATGACCGCCGACCACGAGCGATCGCGGGCACGAGAGGCAGAACAGGGACGTGTGTCTAAACACACAAATCCCTGTTCTATTCTCTGAGGAGAGACAGATCGTGAGTTCCTAATAGCTAGGAACCACGATCTGTCATCTCCTCTAGTCAGTCCCCTCCCCCTACAGTTAGGGAACACAGGTAACCCCTTGATCGCCCCCTAGTGTTAACCCCTTCCCTGCCAGTGACATTTATACAGTAATCTGTGCATTTTTATAGCACTGATCTCTGTATAATTATCAATCGTCCCAAAAATGTGTCAAAAGTGTCCGATGTGTCTGCCATAATGTCGCAGTCATGATAAAAATCGCAGATCGCTGCCATTACTAGTAAAAAAAAAAAAATATAAAAAATGCCATAAATCTATCCCCTATTTTGTAGACGCTATAACTTTTGCACAAACCAATCAATATACGCTTATTGCGATTTTTTTTTTTTTTTTTTTTATTACCAAAAATATGTAGAAGAATATATATCGGCCTAAACTGAGAAAAAAAAATTGCTTTTAAAAAAAAAAATGGGGATATTTATTATAGCAAAAAGTACAAAATATTGTGTTTTTTTTTTTTTTTTTCAAAATTGTCGCTCTTTTTTTGTTTATAGCGCAAAAAATAAAAAACGCAAAGATGATCAAATGCCACCAAAAGAAAGCTCCATTTGGGGGAAAAAAAAGACGTCAATTTTGTTTGGGTACAGCGTCGCACGTCCACGCAATTGTCATTGAGCAGCCAAATCTTCCGGGGGTGAAGTGGTAACTAAAGATGCTGTTTCGCCATGGAGTCCCCCTGCTTTTACGCAGTATGGCCGACCAGATCCAGACACATGCATGCTTTGCAAGCTCTTGAGTGAGACAAACTTATTCCAGTTTGGGCTGTGGTATTTAGACTTGTATATAAGGAATATAGAAAGACAACTCCCTTGTATATAAGGAATATAGAAAGACAACTCCCTTTTGCAATATGACCCCTCAAGGACTTGGTCAGTTTACAATCACACATTCCTTTGGTGGGAGTCATCCAAAGTAATCAGGAAAACTAGGATATTAGAGGCTTTCTTAGATATTTGTGAGGGAAACATTGATAATGAATATGAAATATACAGTTTCCCCATCACTCATACACCTACTAGGGCTAATTTAGACAGGAGACAATTAGCCTACCAGCATGTCTTTTGGGGTGTGGGAGGAAACTCACGTAGACACAGGGACAACATGCAAATTCACCGTAGGTATTGCCCAGGTTGGGATTCAAGCCGCTGATCCTAGTGCTGCTAGGCAGAAGTGCTGACCACATAGCCACTGTGCTGCCCCACCTTATGACTGATTGGTTACAATAAACCAGGGGTTTCTAAACTTTTTAATCCGCGTACCCAAAAAAAGAAAATTGTCACTGGCCTGGGACCTGCAAAGTAAATTATTTCCAAAACACACTCAAACTCATAAATAATTAGCATATTATAAATAATACTTTGGTTTTGACATTTATCTAACTATTGCCAGGATCTCTTCACCTCACAATATTTGCATGGGTAATTTTCTCTGCTCCGCGCCTTGCAGGTCTGTGTCTGTGCTGTCCATTATATTGCCCTAATAATTGCACAAGATTTTAAAGTGGGATCATAGGTAGGAAAATTTGTCATCCCATGCATTGCATTCTGTGAATAAGCACCGATATCCTGTCATTCAACTGCTTGACCGCCCATTTACCGATTGCAATGCATTGTGGGAGTGTAGTAATACAGGTTCTGTGAATGGTGGGGAAAGAGGAAGGGGGCGGGCCGGCCAACTTTTTTTCTCTGTAGCAGCAGCTACAGTTAGCTTTCATAGCACCAGAAGACAGTTGCTCAGGACAGTATCTGGCGGGGAAACGCTGCAGGGAGAATTTTCAGCATCACCCAGCAGATAATTGGATACACAGCATGACACGTTACTAATAACAAATTTTTAAAAATCCTAAAGTTGTGCCTAAAAAAACAATCCCTATGAACAATACTGCCTTGTTTATTGTGGTTTTTCAGAAATACTTCACCACTAATCTTGAGGAAAACATAGTGTTGAGTCTTTGATACATACTGTATGTTGCCTATTGATTCTGATTTCCCAGATATTAGACGAACCCTTTATGAAGTCTTCGCTGGGATAGCTCTCCAAAGATGTATCTTTGACTGCAGTGTACCACAACCAATGATGTAATCACACGTTCTATGCTTTTAGCTCATTACCTGTTTCTTAATGATGATTTCTGCTTTTTAAGGGTCATCCATCAAGACTAAGACTGTTACTAAGATCTAAAGAGGAGGAACTGCTGTTAAATCTGGAGAGAAACGAGTAAGTACAGTTAATTGCTGTCATTAGACTCTCTTCTGAAATTGTGGTAGTGTTCCGGTACAAAATGTTCTGCCATCCTCCTCATACCCTGCAGGGTGCTTTTGGATGTACAACCTAATCCTCTGTAAACAAATGTGAAGTATTCATCATCAATAGATGATTACTAGACTATTCCTTGCTACTTTCATTTACTGTGTGTGTGCGTGTGGTGGTACTTATCAGGCAAATTTACATGACTGACTTGCATTATGTAAAGAATTTTTTTTCAGCACTAATCCCTGCAATATAGAGAAACGGACCAAATTAAAACCTACTTCTAACATTTTAATAAGATTAGAGTTAATACATTTGCAACTATATATGGAAACCACACCTCCACGTCAAGGCACCTCTGCAAACTGCAGGCCTACTGTAGAAAATTACCAATACTGGGACATACAGTATATAACACTGAATAGACTGAGAACAAACTTGCCCGGTTTTCCGGATAAAAATACGGAAGCTGTTTTTTTGTTTTTTAAATTTGAAAATTAACGTACCACATCTTCCATTTTCTTTTAAGAGCACAAAAGGTTAAACCTGACAAGACTAGCTGGAGTGTGTGTCTGCTAAACATAGCAGTCTTTGACAAAATGTGTTGATGGGGACTTGGACCTGAATTTAGAGAAGATGGGGCTTAAAATTCCAATTTGTAGGGGCAGCTCTTAGTCACCCAGGATATCCCTGGGGCCCCTGAAGTAATACGAGGAATGTAAAAGGGATGAGCGAGATTTATTATGAGTCCAGTAAGTCTTTATTGCACATGACTTGGCAAAAGAATGCATAAAACACATCTTGCATCCAGTCTGTTGTCCGGTACCCTTTTTTCAGTGTTGCCAGGTTAGAAGCCCTGTAATAATAGGGAGCCCCTGAAACGCATTTCTTGACCTTTTGTAATGTGAAACATAGACTTACTTGATGCATATTAAATTTGTGGCACTCCAATCCCTTCTACGCTCTTTTGGCTCTTTAGTTTTTAGTTACCTTTTTACTAACAAGAAAAGCACTTTGGCATGGAGAGCTGCTGTTCTTTCCTAAGATACTAATTAGATGTTTCTCAAATTGGTCTTCCAACTGCCGTAGCAACTATTCGCTTTAGGATTAGTTTGCTTTAATACTGTATACTTTGCATCAAAATACATTTTTTTGTTTTGTAGACAGTTTAAACGTCCTTTATTTTTAAATTTTTGCTCTCTTTGGACCGTTGGAAAAGTTTCCCTGTCCTCTCTGTCCCAGAGATGGATGGAAGATGACAGAAAATCAAAAAATGGTTGTAACTGGAACCATTGGTAGATTTCCCTCTCACCTCCCCCTTTTAATGACAACTTTGCCTTTTTGTAACTTTTGTGTCCTGGTGGCAATGGTCATTATTACTAAGTATAAAATTGATGCGCTTTAAATAAATAGTGCACAATATGCTGCTACGACTAAGCTAAAATCCAGGAATAAAAAATGCATACATGTGAATAAAATAGATAAATAATTATGGTGCTAATACATGTGTTAAAATAGCCAAAATAAATCTTCAAATTGGTGATGTGACGGTGAGTATAAATAAATAATAATGACACTCAGATTACAATGTCCAGATAGAGATAAATAGTGGGGGAAAGTAAAAATAATTGAACAGTTCCTTCCCTTAATCCAGATTGATTGACTCACTGGGTTAGATCGTTTGTATCAGGATATTTAGTTTTTCTCGGATCCCACTTTAGGGGGGATCCAGTCGGAGCACTGCTGTGCAGGAGCTAACAGGAGGCTGACATCAAAACACATTTAGGTTGTTTTACTAGTTATAATTATATAATTATGTTCTTTTTAATAACGCATGCCTTGATTGAATGCTTATTTTCACTTCTTCCTGGTGTTTAGCTTAAAGTGGTTCTAAAGGTAGAAGGTTTTTTTACCTTAATGCATTCTCTGCATTAAGGTACAAAACCTTCTGTGTGCAGCTGCCCCTCCCCCCTCCTTTCCGTAGTGCCCTTTAATGCAGGGCTGTGCCAGAGAGCAACGGTTCTCTCGTCTCCTCACTGAGATCAACAGCCAGTAAGGAGAGAGCTGGTGGCGGGTCAAAGGACACATACAAGCAAGGCTTGGGAGCTATCCCTTATGAGTGCCCCCATAGCAAGCTGCTGAGGGTGGGAGGAGCTAGGAGCGCCGAGGGGGGGGGGACACCCAAGAGGAGGAGGTTAGGGGCTGTTTTCTGCAAAACCATTGCACGGAGCAGGTAAGTATGGGAGTTTATTATTACTAAAAAAAAAAAAAAAAAGTCCTTTTAGAATCACTTTAAAACCAAATTTGCTTTAACTTAAATGGACCTTTTGCTGCAACATTCCTTGGCATTCCCAGTTGCAGCAGTTCATTGTGTGTTCCCGGGTTGCAGTTGCTCTTCAGTTAGTCTATAATATAAGCCAGCTTTCATTTTGGGTTAAGTGGGCCACAAGCTGTACCCTTTCATATATTTTCTTATCTTGTAGATTCCTTCCTTCTTGTTTCTACATTTCTTGTTAAAAAAAAAAAATCTTTCATAATATATAAATTTGGGAGAAAGTGATAGCTTGAACATGAAACAGAAATCGGTGGTTATTCTGTTTTGTCCAAAGCTGAAGAAAAATACCTTTCACATGGAAAATCTTTGCGCGTCTGTAAATAATACATTTTGCAATATGTTTAATAGAGCGACTTTTCTAAATGTTTTATCAGTTCAGTTCCGATAGATGGAACAGTTCTAATTAATCTGTTTTATATTTGCTCAGCCCAGAATTAGGTGTCACAATTTTATGATTAGTCATTACTCTCCTGTCGTCTCTAAAACATTCCAGAAATGGAAAGATAAATGGTTTTATGGGCCTTTTATAAAGTCCTTAATGAATTACAACACACAGTTGCGGCTTTTTACATTCTCCCAGCGTGAATCTGGGGCAGATTACTGCTCGGAGTGACGACGTATATTGCCCAGTGGATTCATGAATAAAATAATTACCTGTTGATAAGCACTCTATTGTGTCTGATATGGTTAGAAACCACAGTAAAAATGAAGAGACCTTGTGTCCTGGAACTATTTCTCCTGCTGGTATAGATAATTATACTGTCCCTTGTTACCCATGCAAGGTTAATTTAAAGGGACACCTAATCTGACCATTCCATTTAGCCAGTATGAATGAAGCTCTAACAGTGACCTGTGTATGTATTGTAAAATGTGAAGTAATTTTATAAACTCTATTTGTGGTCAACTTATTGAAAGTAAACTGACATATGAATATAGAGGTGCCTGCAAATACCTTTTTTAAAGGGTCCCAATGTCCCAGATAGCCTTAAAATCCCAGGGCTGTTTTTAATGCAAATACTAACCTGATGGGTAACTATACTGGTTTGGGGTTAGTTTTTATTTTAACGCAAACGTTTTTTTTTGGCAGAGATACAGCACTAAACACATTAGTGACGCGTAATGGTGCGTGTCCTATTATCTGCAGGCAGCTGCTTATAGTAAACCTCATCTATTCAGTGCCTACTTCACAGCTGCCAGGTACTGCCCCGAGCGGCTGTTTTCTGGAGCTGTGAGTTAACAGCAGTGTCTGCTATGTAGAAAAGTTGCAATGCTACCCTGCCCTATTCACATAAACTTAAATTACTATTGACCCACAGTGCCTAATGTTATGTGAATGGGAGGGGGGGGGTTCTGTCATTCAACAGCTCCTCCTCTATTCATAGAACGTGATGCACTATGGGACAATAATATGAGATTTATTGAACGATAGTGAGGGCAGAAGGGGGTGGGCAAGCAGCACAACTTTTCCCAGTATCAGCGGCTGCTGCTGCTAACTTTCACATGCTAGAAGACAAGTGTTCCGGGAAGTATCCAGTTGCTATGAAGGGGATACTGAACAGAAGATTTTTTAGAAGAAGATAGATATTTAATGCAGGATGTACCCATGACACTGGGGTCACAGAACATTGACATTTTGTAGAGAATTCCATAGAAGATGTTTGCCTCTTGCGGATTCAATCTCCAGTCCAGCCCCATCTGAATTGAACATGCAAGGGAAAAGAGAGTGGGGGATTAGAAACTAATTTTACCTATTGAGTTGTCTGTGTAAAGCAGCCCATAAATGATTTGATTCCTTCCGCAATGGGTTGTGCAGGCGGTGAGGGAACTTTTCTGGCCGGCAGAACACAACGATTAATGCTAGCAGCTATAGCTACCGGAAATAATCGCATGTAAAAAATGCGACAGGCTGCTTGTACCCACGTTGATCGATGGATCGACTTGGGTATAATCAGCTTGGCCATAGATGGATGGAATCTCGACCAGTCCTTGCTGAACCACCCCAATATCGATCCATGTATAGCAGGCATTGAGCTCTGTCAACAGGCATTTTTTCAATAAAGCAGCTAAACAAAGGAAACAGTAAGGCGTCTTGCACACTGTACTCATGTATGAGCATCAAACATTCCTGGCAGAAAAAACATGAGCATGGATTGTATATCACTTGTCATTTTTTGCAAATATGCAAATAAAAGCGTGAAGTGTGGCATTTGTGCTCATTTGTGAATATACATTTACTGATTTACTGATCAATATGCAGAGCATGTTTATCGGCTTTTGTGAACAGCACATTGAGAACAGTTAGCTGCCTTTTGCTTGGTAAAAAAAAAAATACCTGTATGGCTGAAAACTGAGCTATTTCAGGCAGCAGTGTGCAAGAGACCTTAAAGTATAAATAAAGAAAGCACTTTTCTTAATTTCTGATAGGGGATAGGAATTAGAACACCTGTCAGTGATTATTGCAGTCTTTGCCCCTGTTAGGGAGACTCACCCTCTCTATTTGTCCTGCGTATCATTCTCATCGAAAGTAAAAGAAAATCCCACATTTTGGGCTGACAACAGAACACGAATAGAGGGCAAATCTTCAAACAGGGACACCGGTTCTGGTGACACCCCCAGACTCCCTTACTTTGGAGGGATTTCTCTCACTTTCTGCTTTTAGCTATGGGACAGGAAGTGTGGGGAAATCTCCCCAATGGAACACAGATGACAAAAAAAATAAATACAAAAATTAACGGAGGCTATAACCCTCCCTTACTCTATCCAAAATTGAAAGATAAAAATGTTGCCTTTAGTTACACTTCAAACATGTGAGAAGGCTCCTACATTACTACCAGCTGGCTAAAAATATTTATATGCAATACTTACTGGGGGGATGTATGTTTTTCAATCTTGAACACAATAAAGGGGATACATTTAAAATCTAAAACTCTATCAAAGTAGCTGAATTCAAGCTCAGTCTTATCCAAGATATAGGGCCCAGGAGTGAATAACACATGCCAACATTTGAAGACCTCTCCAGGTATGCTGCCGGCTGCAATAGCCGGAAGGAGAGATTTATTCATCCAAGCTTTTTTGATGGGGAAAAAAAGTGATTTTGCTCATCCAGCCCACTGTGGTGAATGACCGAAGTCTTAAAGTGTGTGGCACCTTTCCACTGAGTGTGAGGTGCAATAATGCATAATCACTGTACTTAATTACTAAACAGGAAGTACAGCATTCGCAAACATAGCTGTACATATACACATATAACGTGAAGCTGGTGTGGAGAAGATGAGTTGGAGCAGGTCCCTAGACGGGTGGGGAGAAAGAAGATGTTCCAGCTCTACCTCCAGGGAACGTGAGAGGAGGTGATGCGAGCACTCATATCTCCAACAGGCTTTGCTCTATGTCTTCCCGCAGACACAGGTCCTCTTCCTGCTCTCTTGTTAGGCTAAAGGAGAGGCGTGATGATGAAAAGTAAGAAGCTAAAGATTCTAAAGTAATTAGGGAAAGACAGATAGCAGCTGAGGAACTGGGGGGAAAAACAGAAAAGGAGATAGAAATGGTATAGTTCATAGGTTTTGGCTCTTTGATACTATTAAGGGGAAAAAAGTGGATGGGTCCATTAATGCACATGGCATAAATATGTCACAGAAACAAAAGTACAAGCAATATATGAAAAGAAAAGAAGGATTCAACAGACCTCTAGACTTCATTGTCTGAACCTTGACACCTGCAAGTGGAATGGTGTACGTTTTGTGTTCTCAGGAGTCTTTTTGCACTGCACATGAAAGGAAACCTGTTTTGAGAGAAAGATGGGGAGTCTTCCATTGCTGAAAAAGCTAGTTTTACCTGGAACAAACGTACAGATCAGGAACATAAGAGCAAATTTTACTCTGCATATTACTTCAGGTCAGGTTACTAAAAGCTTTAGATCAACTTAAAAGTCAAAAGGGAGGTCTACAGTGGAAGCTTTTTTTTTTTTTTTTTTCGGTACAAGATACCTTTTAATACAACAGAATACACATCTGATCACTACTTCTGTGCAGTGTGACGACATTGTGCTTGTTCACTCCAATCTTATGATGACCATGTTAGGATCCAAAATAGATGATCGCCATAACATTTTTCATTCATGTGCCCATTTCCGTTAGTGAGATGGTTCTGCTATTCATCATTGTTTTTCATAGTAAAAAATTGAAGCTTTGCTGTAAATTAGAACTCTACAGTAGAGTTAGGTTGAGTGGAGCAGTGATGGGTTTAAACCTGCACCAGATGCCTTTCGTGACCCTGTCCAGAAAATCTGCTTCCACTCCTGTCCTAGCAATGTCTGGTGCTGCTTGCCCGAGAGACTGGTTTTCTGTGGTTTTGCGCCTTATGGTGGATGCTCCATAGGAATATATAGACAATCTTTGACGGTGGAGAACATAGGCCTTAGCAGAGAAACAGCTGTCACTGCTGGACAGTATAGGGGTGGAATCTCTATCTGGGAACACAAAGGACAGCAACAGATAAAACCTGTCCGCTCTACTGAAAAGTAGAAAAATAGAGGTGCGTTTGGTAACTGAGGGCCCCTCTGCTGATCATAAATAAGTAGTATTGTGCCATACCAGGCATGCTTAGATTTGTAGTTCTTTGTTAGCTGGGGGAATACCCGGTTTTATGGCGAATAATTTGTTTGTGTGATTCATCGATCTCATGCTGTTTTTTTTTTTTTGAAGAAGATGATGAGCTAAAGAAGTCGAACTTTCTATTCTTATAGAATGAATAGGAACTTAAAGATTGTTAGCAGGATGTACAGTATCATCTGTGCTATCCATCATGCTGATGAACCTAATTACTAACATTTATTTTTATTAAAAAAAATTATTCAGACAAACCTCTGCTAAGTTTTATTTCTTTTTTACCCCATTCAAGAGATTCCCCACCTTTCCTGTCCTGGTTACACTCTGTCAGATCCTGATAGAAAAAAAAATTTGTCTGGAGCTGGACCTTGAACATATACAGAACTACCAAACTCTTGCCACGGCACACTAACAAGGAGAAAATGCTCTCCTTACCTCATTACCCAACCACTCATTGGGAAGTAATGGAGAGCCTGAGTGAGAAATCGGTTTATAGCTCAACTCCTGTCATGCTTTTTTTTTTTTTTTTTTTTAATTGCACAGCATTAGTTTAACATTAAAAAAAAAAAAAAAAAATCATCTACTTTAACTTGCAATACTAGTCCTCTCCCCAACTCTGTCTTCTGCAGGCTCACCACTTTGTGGTCAAGCCCTGGGTCCCTTCTGGGTTAAATAACCCCTGGTGTCATTCATTCAACTTGTTTAAACTCAGAGGGTAATAGATTTACCCCCTGGGAGTGCATCTTTACTGCATTGCGCACACAGTACAATGCTGCAGAAAAATATCTGCATCATTAAAGATTGCCTGTTGCTGGATAAGGAGAGGAGGAAGAGTGTGCGGTGCTTCATATAAGTGGCCAAAAGACCCCTCAAAGTATGGAAAAAAGTTGAGTCCTTAATGGGGTGGTGCTACCCACTATTCACCCAAGCTAGAGTTGGGGCTTTAAAGTTTAAACTATAAACTTTGGAGAAATAAGTACCTAGGTTCCCTGCTTATATCACTGACTATAATAGTACAATACCAACTTGGGTATAATACCTGATATGTTTAAAGTTGTAAGTAATAAGGTGTTGTACTGAACATGCATATCTAGGAATTCCATGTAACTCATAGACTCTAGCTAATCGATAAGAATACTTGGTCTCTAGGCCACTGGGAGCTCCCTCCAGCTACTGCTAATTGGAATAGTGAGTTGCACTGTGGCGTGAACCGATTCTGTAGAAGAGAAAGCCCTAATGCAGGCTGTTTTGTCTCCGCCTCTTCCTCTCACCACAGGAAGGATAGTCAGAGGGAGAAAGTGATCACTGTTTGTGGTTTGGAAAACTGGAGTAAAAGTAAGGGGAGGTAGCAAACAGATTAGGCTTTGGTCGTTGTACCTGCAATTTATTACCTATTTATAAATGTGTTGGTAGCATGAGGGAATTACCAACAAAGCTTTTTATTTGCTTACTTAATGTGTGAGAGAACACCTCTTGGGCCATTGATCAGACCACCACACCAGAAGGAGCATGTCATCTTCCCGCCAGGAACACCTATCCTAACATTGACCACAGAGGCATTTTGGGGCTGACCGTGCAGAACACTAATTATCCTCCATACAGTACACTCATACTTGTTTCAGTCCAAAGGCATGGGAAGGAAGCCACCAAATAATTTGCGAGTCTCGCACATTCATGGTTCAGGCTCAGTCTCCTGGAAGGCTTAGTTCTGCAGTGAGACCTAAGATGGGGTCCCAACTGCTGGGAAGGTCAGATCGACTGGGAATAAATCCACCCCTTCACCAGAACCTCAGTCACTGAACCTCAGTCACTGGCTACCACTGGTCCTTCTCCCAAACTGGCTGTTCCTTCTTTATGCAGATGTTACGTTTTCTCTTAATTCGTTGTCACCATAGTTTTATACTTCATGCCCTGTCAGCATTCACAGTAAAAGCACACACTTGATTTCTACACATAATAACCAGACCAGATTGTGCTAAATAACGGAGCTTGTTCATTGTGTTTAGTGCTTGCCACTTAGGTGACAGGTTCCATATAGTTCAGTAATGCAGCATTTGAGAAATATTCAAAGATTGTTAGCAAAGCATACATGTGGGCAGAAGGGGCGGCTGCCCTGGGCAGTGTGGTATCATGTGAGGTTGGGGGGCTATTTGTGTTCTAGGAGCTGAAATTGAGGGGGGGGTGCTAGGAATGGTGATTTGTGTTGAAGGGAGATAGGGGGAAGAAGATTTGTTCTAGGAGGGGGATTTGGGGGGTTAGTGCTAGAAGAGGTGATATGGTACAGGGGGGGAGAGAATTTGTGCTAGGCAGGGAAATTTTTTGGGGGGAGGGGCAATTTGTGCTACTAGGTATTTGTGCTAGGAGGGGAAATTTAGGGGGAGTCTGTGCTTGTAGGGGGATTGGGGGGAAGAATCTGTGCTGGGAGGGGTTATTCGAAGTGGGGGGGGGATTTGTGCTCGAGGGGAAATTTGAGGGGTAGAGAATTTGTGCTGGGTGGTTTTTTTTGTGGGGGGGGGTTGTACTTGGGGCATTTGGAGAGAGAGAGAGGATTTGAGCTTGGAAGGGGGGATGGGGGCAACGATTTGTGCTGGCAGGGGGTACTTCAGTAGGGGGTCAGATTTGTACTGTGTAGAGGGGGAATTTATGCTTAGGGGGTAAACATGCAGATAAGTGCTCAATTACTTTTTATTTTTTTTTGTTGGGGGGGGGTTTCCTGGCACACTGGGGGGGGGGGTGCAGTTTGGTATGTTTGCCCTGGGCTCTAGATAACCTTGTCCCGGCACTGCCTGTAGCTTTGGCACTTCCCATATGGATGTTAGTCAGTCTCTCTCTTTTCCCATGCTTACTTGCTTAGGTCCAATAAGTTCAGGTAATTGCTCTCTGCGTATCAGTGATTACATCAAATGCGTGGCCTTCAGTCTACCTCCCATGGGAAAAGCTCAGGGGAACAACTTCCTTTCCCCTGTATACCCTCCGAAGGGAACTTCAGGCTGATGTACCACCATCCATAGTTCATCCCAGAGTAACCAAAAATTAACCCACGCATAAACTACATGGACAGCTCTGTATACCCTGCCTACATATTGCTATCATGCCCATTATTTGCCTACCCATTGTCACAGCTACCTGTATTATGCCCACACTTAATCACAGTTGCCTGTTTATGGCCTATTTATTGTCATGACTGTCTATTGCTGCTACAACACCTATTTAGATTTTTGCAGATTTGTTTCATCACTCCCTTTTAGTAAAAGTTTTTAGATGTATAAAATAGGTGATACATTAGTTCTATTTCATTTTGTATAATGAAATTCATCTCTATCAGCGTGGTTATTACATATGACATTTTCAACAAATGGATTGGACAGATGGTGTTTTGTGTTATTTTACTGATCTCTGATATAGTTTCCTCACCAATCCGCATAATGTGTGCACTGGATTATTCTAAAATGTAGCCCTTTCCGATTCTGTGTTACATAAACATCTGCAGCCTTGACCTTTAAATCCCATGTGCAGAGGCGCTTTCCATGATGCTAGGGAATGCTGTGGATTATTTCAGCACTTGTACAGATATTCTATGCAATTTGGAATGTATAGAGATAGTCCTCAGCAACTAAAGTTCAAAGTGTGATAGTTTGTCCTTATTTACCATTCTGACAGAAACATTTGTTGCTTATTATATATGCATTTCCTGTAATTTTTTTTTCATTAAATTCTTTATTTTCTGTAAACGTCTGAGCATACACATTTACAGACATAAAGTTAGTAAGGTAACACCATTTAGTAGTTAAAAAAAAAACTACATGGACAGGCAAGTCAACTGATTCAAGAAATCGCTTTATCTGTGTTATCAATATTTTACCGGGAACATCCCAAAGGGACAATTTTGTAGTTGTGATGAGAATTTTTTTGTTTAACACTCTACCTAAGCCAGGGTATCAAAAGACCATAGCAGGGTTTCATATTTTAAGGCAAGTGAAGTAGTTGAGTAGAAGAAAACGGGAAAGGGGAAAACCAGTAGAGGAAGTCAAGCCTACAAATAATAATATTAGCATTAGGTAGGCAGAATGTAGAAAAAAGGAAACTGAAAGAGCATGCCTTGTGCATGCCTGTATTTATATATCGTAATAGGGTTATCTTAAATTTAGTAGCAAGTACATATTTTTAAACTTTTTTTTTTTTTTTTTGGATAATCCATAAACCTGGTTTGTTGCATTAAATTGACATTAATAAAATGAGTTTTCATTTAATACACGTTTGTCTTTTCTTGAGAGGTAACACCAATAAACTCCCTTCGTACCTTTAGGGGGCTGCCTTGATAGCCATTGCTAATGAATTATGGGATGTAATGGTAGTTGGCTCCGAATCGAATCTTTTGGCTTTTTTGAAAACGTGTGCTTTTACAAGCAATTTTTTTTAGGTTGGTGACAGGATTTCTTTAACTAGTTAAGGACCGGAAGGATTTGCCCCCTTAATGACCAGGCCTTTTTTTACGATGCAGCACTGCGTTGCTTTAACTGACAATTGCACGTGCGTGCGACGCTGTAACCAAACAAAATTGACGTCCTTTTTTTCCCACAAATAGAACTTTCTTTTGGTGGTATTTGATCACCCCTGCAGATTTTACTTTTTGCGCTGTAAACAAAAAATGCGTAAATTTTGAAAAAATAAAACCATTTTTTTTTTTTTTTTTACTTTTTGCTATAATAAATATCCAAAAAAAAAAATGTAAAAAAACTAATTTCTTCATCAGTTTAGGCCAATTATATATTCTTCTACATATTTTTGGTAAAAAAAACGAGCAATAGGCATATATTGATTGGTTTGCACAAAAGTTATCGTGCCTACAAACTATGGGATAGATTTAGGGACTCTTATTTTTTTTTTTATTATTATTGTTTTTACTAGTAATGGCGGCGATCTGCGATTTTTTTTTACTTTCAAAAGATTTTTATTGTTTTCAACATTTGACAAAAATGTAAAGAGTCATAATATCAGAGAAATTAATGAACATATACTGCTTGCATTGAAAAAAGAGAAGACGAATAAATTCAATATGCAATAATAAGAGAAACAGGAGCCTGATGTCATCGCGTTATAACGCGCCTCTTACTTATGATCTTGCCTATACCCGTTATCATATTCAAGAGGACCCACTAAGGAGGTCCCCTGGGCACCCCCTTGGGGATCTTGCTGTGCCCAGAGAGAGCCCCCACAGTACTCCATGCAGCTCCCCCCGAATTGGGTTCCGTAGGGCTCGTTTATCATGTAAGAAATCACGTATTCCCTGACCCAAGTCCTCAGAACCTTGGGTCGACTATAGTATATTCGCATTTACAAAATTCTCTATTGACACCATGGTGGAGAAGGTAAGCGAACAGTATATGGAGAGAAGAGAAAGAAGAATAAGAGTGCAGAAAGGAGAGAATGGAGGGTGAAGAGAAGGAAGGACAAAGATGTCAGTCCACAGCTCTGGCATACTGGGAAAAGTCCTTTAAACTGTTATGCCAGGTATGATAGATATGCCCACATATTTGGCCTAAGGTTCCCAGGTGGCCTCGAAGTCTTTGGTTTTGTCTAGGAGTATTCCTGAGAGTTTTTCTTGTGACATAATCCATGAGATTTTACGTTTCGTAGACAGTAGGGATACTTTAGGTTGCTTCCATGCTTTGGCGATTGTTAGTTTTGCCCCCAGTAAAATGAAGTGAATCAGATTACACGTGTATTCAGGTAGCCTGGGAAGGTTGGCGTTTAGGAGAGCAGTAGCAATAGTGTCATCTTGATAGCATGTATCCTGCCTAGCCAGGATAGTGCCCCTTTCGTCCAATTTTTTAAGTCAGTTTCAAGTTTCCTATATGTGGGAATAAAGTTAGAGGAATAGAGGTCCTCGATTTTAGCTGTGAGGGTGATCCATAGATATTCTATAGATGAGTTGTTCCATTTGAAGGGAAAGGAATTTTGAAGAGATTTTGCTATATCTGGTTTCAGAGAAATATTCAGGGCTTGTGATTTTTCAAAGTTCACTTTAAGACCTGATACGGAGGAGAAGTCCCGAAGGATTTTGCATAAATTTGGTAGGGATGTGATGGGGGATGTTAAAAAGATGAGCATGTCATCGGCGAATAAGCCGCATTTGTGGGTCTGTGTGCCGCATGTAACTCCTTGGATGTTGGTGTTTGTGCGTATTGCTATTGCCAGTGTTTCTATGGCTATAGCGAAGATTAAGGGGGATAAGGGGCATCCTTGTCTGGTTCCTTTCGCAATACTGAAGGGCTGTGAGTAATGACCTTGTATACGTATTGAAGCTGACGGGTTGGAGTATAGTGAATGTAGCATCCCCATAAAACGTCGTTCAAAACCCCATCGCTCCATGATGGCGAAGATGTATGTCCATTCGATAGAATCGAACGCTTTGTGTAGATCCAGGGACAGAAGCATCCCTTCTTGTTTAGGGCCATTGATCCAATTGGATTGTAAAATAGAAATAATATCAATGGCTCTCCTGGTTTGGTCTGGCCCCTGTCTCCCGGGAATGAATCCCACCTGGTCCTTGTGGACATATCTGCTAATAAAGGAAGAAAGTCGATTGGCTAGGATTTTTGTTAGAATTTTTAGATCATTATTTATCAGGGATATGGGCCTATAATTCTCAACTTCTTCAGGGTTTTTGTTTTTGGGGATTTTGGGGGTTTGGGGATTACAGCTATGTAGGCAGTATTGAGTTGGGGATCCATAGGGGATCCTACCGCTTTAGTATTGAAAAATGTGGCCATGTGTGGGGCTAAGGAGTTAGCGAAAGCCTTATAATATGGGGTTGAAAGGCCGTCTGGTCCTGGGGCCGATCCCTTCTTAAGTTTTTTGATGACATCTATGATTTCATCTGCTGATATGGGTTCTTCCATTATGGTTTTGTGTTCTGTGGTGAGGGTAGGTATAGGTAGATCCCGCATGAACTCTGTGATTTTAGCGCTTCTGTCTGTAGTGGAAGGGGCATATAGTGCGGAGTAAAAGTCATGGAAGGCAGATAAAATTTTGTTGGGGTTTGCTGATGGCTCCTGCCCTGGTCTCCTAATTCTGGGTAAGGTGAAGTTGTGGCTTTTCGAATTAAACTTAGTTGCCAGCATAGTGCCTATTTTGTCTTTCTGTGTAGAGAATTTAGCATGGCTCCAACGAATAAGTTCCTCAGCCTTTACTGTTAGAGCTAGGTTGAGTTCCAGTTTTGCTGCATCTAGTTTGTCAAGCAGGGTTTTAGAGGGGTTATTTTTGTGGTCAGGTTTTAGGGCAGAAATTTTTTTTTCTAATTTGGATATGTCCAGCTGTCTTTCCTTTTTGATTCGGGATGCCAATTGAATAAGTGAGCCCCTTATGGTGACTTTGTGAGCTGCCCATAATATTTCAGGGGATATATCATTCTGGTCATTAATTGTGAAATATTCTTTTAGGGCCTTTTCTATTTCTGCAACATGTACGGGATTACCAAGAAGGGATTCATTGGGGCGCCAGTGTGAAATTGGAGTTCTGGTGACTGTGTTCTGAAGGGAGAGTAGGACCAGCGAGTGGTTGGACCACGCTGTGTCAATGATGGAGGCTTTTCGTGCTGACGGAATTATCTCGGGGGAGACCATAATATGATCGATTCTAGTGTCGAGTTGGTGTGGGTAAGAGTAGTGGGTATAATCCCTTTTTGTGGGGTTTAGTTCCCTCCAAATGTCTACTAGGTTCTGAGAGTTTAAAAAGTCTAGCTAAACTTAGGCTAGTTTTGGTGGGGCGTGTTAGTTGGGAAGTTGGAGGCTTTGATTTGTCCAATCCCTGATCAAAGGCAAGATTTGTGTCGCCCCCACAAATGACCAAGCCCTCCAGAAGCGGGTTCAAGGTCTGGAAGAGGGTATGGAAAAATTTAGATTGGCCCTTATTTGGAGTGTAATAAGATACCAGAGAGTATAGCTTGCCTGAAATCGTGCCTTTAATCAGGATAAAACGGCCTTCTGGGTCCTTGTGTTCTGAGATAGGGGAAAAGTTACAGTGTTAAGATATTAGTATCGCGACCCCTTTAGTTTTGTTGGCTGCATTAGCTAAGTAGAAAGTCGGGTACCACGCGTGAAGGAACTTGGGGCTGTACCGGATCGGGAAATGAGTCTCCTGTAATATAATGATATCTACATTGAGGGATCGATAATATTCAAAAGCCTTTCTTCTTTTGTTAGGGGAGTTTAGTCCTTGAACATTATGGGAGGCTATTCTCACCAAAGAACCTGAAGGTGCGGGGTCAGCCATGAAACCAGATGGGGGGAATGCTACTGCAGCTACTGCCACCTACCTTTTGCCGGCTTCTTCTTTTAGGATCTAGAGCGCGTTTGTGGGAGAATCTTGTCCTGTAATGGGAACTGAGAAGTTGCTCGACCTGTGGACTGGCCTGAAAGAGAAAGAGGGTTATAGAGGGAAGAAAAAAGATACAGAAAAACTAAAAGAGTATCTCTTTTGGAGACTAGTCGGGTCTGACTTTAGATTAGTCAGCCGGACCTTTGCCCATGGGCATCTGCTGCCCCTATAAGGGGGCCGACGACCCATCACCCAGAAACCAGAAATGGTCTCTGTGTGATAGGTGGGTGCACATGTGGGTCACCCCGGACCTTTGAGTTAGTATGAGTACAAATATCTAAATATATAAGGTAAAAGAAAAACCACTTGAAATAAGTAAAACCTTCAAAACTGGATAATAACAACTGCTTCGAAAACTTTTCCAAAAGTTTTTTTCCTTGCAGCCTATAATGTATAGCAGGCTAAAGCCTTTCCTCCCAAATCTGATAGGGCTGAGGGATCCTCCCAAGTGGGAGCACTCCGGTCAATCCCCCAATCCATAATCCTGATATAAAAGAGCCACCACAAGATTGCTGGGGGGGAGTCTCCCACGGGGGACCCACTAAACAGGGAGCCCGCTTAGGACTCCCACCGCTCATCCGAGTTTGAGAAAGGAGAAGTTATGAATCTGGGCCTCCTTGTATCTAGGACCGTTGGCCAAAGTTTGATCCTGGGGAACCAGTTGCTATCCAAGTATTGTGGCACATTCCAGGAAAATCTGTGGGAAGGAAAAGGCAGTAACTTTGTCTGCTGTGTTAGCTAGACCCCTCTCCAGAAGATCCGACAGTTTTGAGAACAAATCCTGGTGCAGTGATACCTGGTCCTGTGCTAGGTTGCCTGAAGATGGAGGGGTTTGCATGTGAGGCAGAGTAGGCCCTTCTGGAGACAGGCAGAAATCCTCTATTGTGTGACCTATTAGGGATTCCGTTGAGGCCGGTGATGGGGCTGGCGGGGGGCTGCAGAGTGCCCTGGGTCACCTGGGCATATGTGAGGGTGGCCGGGAGTATCGCTTGCCTCTGTTTTTGTAGCTTGCTTTCATAGGCCGCGTGATGCTGCAGTGAAGTGGTGCCAGCGGCCATCTTGGGATCCCCGTCCCGGTGTAATTGGGCGAATTGCGGCCTGAGATCTCTCTTCGCTGTCGGTCCCGACATGCGGCAGGGTGTCAGGGGGGCTCACCGATTCTGTGTGCTCACTCGGGGTTGTTAGGGCGAGGTGGTTTTCTCGCAGTGTGGTCCGCAGGTCTGGGGTGAAGCGGAGCTCCGTCTCAAGCGTCAATTACGGAGCTCTCGCGTATGCGCACTCGGCGATCTGCGATTTTTAGCCCAAATGACACTTTTTTGGGGACCATTGACATTTATTATATTGATCAGTGCTATAAAAATGCACTGATCAATGTAAAAATGACACTGGCAAGGAAGGGATTAACACTAGGGGGTGATCAAGGGGTTAACTGTGTTCCCTAGGTGTATTCTATCTGTAGGGGGAGATGGGCTGCCTGGGACATGACAGAGATCACTGTTCCCGATGACTGGGAACAGTAGAACTGTCATGTCCTCTATCAGAGTGGGGATCCGCCTTGTTTACTGAGGCAGATCAACCATTCTGCCTCTGTACTAGGCCATCGCGAGTCGCCGGTGGACATTGAGTCCGCCTGACCTGTGGGCACGTTCCCGCCTGCAACTGCACCTGTGCGAGCTGACGTACATTGACGCCAATTTGCCCAGGAGAGCCAACCTGCCGCAGTTCAAATGCGGAGGCTGGTCTTAAAGTTGCAATGTTTTTTTTGCGTTAAACAGACGCTGTCATTTTTGCCCATTTAGGGTAACCAAAATAAATGGTGCACCAATCTATACATTACTCTGCCTGTAGAGCCTAGAGGGAAGGTTAATGTCACTTGAATCATTTGAGAGTATTTGGGTATAGCAATTTGCTGCCAAACCTGAGTATTATAGCATTGGGGCGGTGGGGGGTTTGTGTCAGTTGAGGTAAAAGAAGCAGGGGGGGTTGCTGTTGAAGTATAAGTGAGTCTTTTCACATACACTGCTGTTTTTGCCCTGAATGGGCAGAGTAACAGCCTTTCTTTGAAACTCTCTTGTATGAATACTTTAGGCGAGGTTCAAAAATAATCAATGCACATATTTTTGCAGGTAAAAAAATGCACATCACAGTCCTCTTATTATTTTTTTGCCTGCAGAGTATTGCACCCATGCTCAGCAGATCACAGGTTCAGTGTCAGGCTCCTGCAGATTCTGCCTACAGCCTTCTGCCTGTACCTCTGTATGGGTTTTCTGTTTGAATGCTGTAGAAAGTGTCAATGAACTTACAGGCTTTCACACTGGAGCGGTGCGCTGGCAGAACGGGAAAAAAAGTCCTGCCAGCAGCATCTTCGGAGCGGTGAAGGAGCGGTGTATACACCGCTCCTGCCCATTGAAATCAATGGGACAGCGCGGCTATACTGCTGGCAAAGCGCCTCTGCAGAGGCGCTTTGCGGTGTTTTTTAACCCTTTCTCGGCCGCTAGCGGGGGGTAAAACGGAACACCAACGGTAAAGCGCCGCTTTACCGCCGACGCCGCCCCTGCCCCAGTGTGAAAGGGGCCTAAGTTTAAATGTGTTTTTACCCCAGATCTCACATTGGAGGTCCTGTCATTTTTTTTTTCATTACAAGAGATGTTTACATTCCTTAATAAAAGTGACCCAAATAAAAAAAAAAAAAAAAAGACAGTTAAAAAATAAAAAGTGAAATAAATAAGAAAAAAAACAAATTTAAAGTGCCCCATCCAGCCGAGTAAACGTAAGTCATGCCTGCATATGAAAACTGTGTTCAAACCACACATGTGAGGTATCGCCGCGATCGTTGGAGTGAGAGCAATAATTCTAGTACTCCTCTGTAATTTAAAACTGGTAACCTGTAGAAATTTTTAAAGGTCAAAGTTTGCCACCATTCCACAAGCGGGCACAATTTTGAAGCATGACATGTTGGGTATCAATTTACTCGGCATAACATTATCTTTCACAATATAATAAGAAAAAATTTGGGCTAACTTTACTGTTTTATTTTTTAATTTTAAAAAGTGCATTTTTTCCAAAAAAATTGCGTTTGTAAGGCCGCTGCACAAATATGGTGTGACATAAAGTATTTCAACGACCGCCATTTTATTCTCTGAAAGATATATATATATATATATGTATGTGTTTGGGGGTTCTAAGTAATTTTTCAAAAAATGATTTTAACTTAACCAAGTGTAAAAAATAGGCCTGGTCCTTAAGTAGTTAAAGCAGGTGCACATTGTATACCACCTGTCTAAACTGGTGACCACTGTTTGTTTTTCCAAAAATGGCCAAGAAAAGGAATCAAAAATCTTATTTTTTTTTTGGGGGGGGGGGTGTCCCTGAATGGCAGTTTGGAAAAGTGGTGACCTTAGGCCCTGCGAGTTTGAATTCCCCCAGGCCCAAAAATCTTTGGGCCTACCCTAGTAATCAAGCATGGAAATTGACTTGCTGTATTTTGAACAGCCCATGGCCTTTGAGAATTGTATTGGAAGAAATCTGATATCCTCAATAAATATAATATAAATATTTTCTCTGTATAGTGAAAGAAATCTATTTACAGACCTCTGATTTAACATCTACTAAATTTGAAAGTTTTTGGTGTCCCTGGTCTGCTTATTCTGTAATGAATAAAGATGGGCAATATCAACTGCTCTTCTTCCAGCATACTATACAGTTATTTTTATATTGAGTATTTTGAGAAACAAAGCTATTTTTCCTTTGGGAAGAAACACAAGACCGCAGACACTATTATTTTTTGTTTTTTATATTTGTCTCTTTTTATTATCTTTTCTCTTACCTTTGAATTTTCTTCCTCATTACAATGGTTGGCTGTATACAATGCATGGCATTGTCATCTGTATTTTTATAAAGGAATATGTAGTGTTCCACATGGAAGGGATACCAAATAATGGCACCACATCCCAACAATTGGTAGATATATACAATAAATACACACGATTGTTAAAATTTAACAAATTTTATTTCATACCATTAAAATGTTTTTTTTTTCATTAAAATCAATAATCTCATTAATCACAATTAACAGACAATGTTCACATATTTCAAAATTTTTCACACTAGATGCATCAACCTCGACATGTTTCGCCAAGAGATTTCAGCTTCTTCAATGGAGCCACGAGGGAGCCATATGGGGAACACCATATATGACATTATTTTATGGATAAATCAGTCCCATATGGATACAGTACCAGCTAAACTGTAAGGTACCTGTGATAGGTAGTGTCCGAAGTGGAGCTTGTGTGCTGAGGATTCAGGCGAAAACTTAGTCAGGCAGATCAGGACGGCAACAGATCAGGCAAAGCGGTAGATGATCGAAATCCAGAGATTGGTCAGGCAGCCAAAGGTCATACACGAGCTGGCAGTGAAGTACAAAATCAGCAGGCTAGAGAGTAGTCAGGAATTCAGGCAGAAGTTCAAATACGGTATTCAGAGTCAAAAAGCAGTCAAAACACCCATGAAGCTAGTCCAAACAAACGGGCACTGAGAGATAGGAAGTGCTGCTATTTATGGGCTGCTTTGATTGTAGATTGTCCACAGCTGGCAGCAGGTGGGGCTAGTGAGTCCAAGGTAATGCATCAAACTAAGAGAACATAGCTATAACTCCAGAGCTCCTCTGTGGCACAAAAAGCAAGACTGCAGCTGTGGGACCAGGAAGCTTCCTTGATCTCCAATACTTGAGCTCCAGTTGAGTTTGATAACAATAGTGATCTCTTTTTATGACTTACCGGACAATTTTGTACACTACTTCAATCGATGCTTAAACACTCCTGAAAAAGCCGAAATCTCTGGGCAAAACATGTTGAGGTTGACGCATCTAGTGTAAAAAAAATTTGAGCAATGTCTGTTAATTGTGATTAATGAGATAATTGGTTTTAATGAAAAAAATGTTTTAATGATATGAAATAGAATTTGTTAAATTTTTCACAATCTTGTGTATTTATCAGCAACTTAAATGTCCAGTTTTTTTTTTGTATACATCTACTGTATGTTTTATACAGTCATTAATAAAATAAAACACCACATTTTGGGCTGCAAAGCAACTGTAACGTTTAATGGTTGATTTCTGGCGAATTACTAAACAGGATTTTAAAAAAAAGACTCTCCCGTATTAAAAGAAAAAATGAGTTCTTGTGGTAATGATGGCTTGTTTTATTAAACTGAGCTATCTTTTTCTTTCTCTGTTATGCTGTATAAAACCGCTAGATTACATCTTTGTATAATTACAGTATAATTATACTATAATTTTTCATACATTTTTAAACTTGGCTTTGCAAATGTACATAAGGGAACAAAATGTGAAATTGCTCTACCAGATCCCGGCTAATATCCGTTTTAATTAGTCCCAGAAGAGATATATGTATATTCTGTGGCTATTTTATTAGGTACACCTGCTCGTTAACACATGTATCCAAACAGCGAATGTTGTGATTGCAGCTTGATACATAAAGTATGCAGAGATGGTCAAGAGGTTTTGCTGTTTGATCAGGCTTTTAGATTCTTATTAAAAGAACCAATGGTCCCCATACACTAGATGAAACATCATTTGAAAATGTGGCATTTGGACCATTTGTTCGTTTTTCGGACAGTTAATGGGCACAAATAGAAAATCGTTTTTGACTTCTCACAGCCAAAAAATCGAAGAAACAGGTTGGAGAACTTTGGCCGAAAGAACAATAAATTGAAAGGTTAATTTGTTTATTGCTCATTAACCACTTCAGCTCCGAAATGTTTATCCCATTCATAACCAGGCCATTTTTTGCGATACGGCATTGCGTTACTTTAACTGACAATTGCGCAGTCGTGCGACGCTGCACCCAAATAAAATTGATGTCTTTTTTTTCTCCCCCTGAAAAAAAAGATCTTTCTTTTGGTGGTATTTGATCACCTCTGGGGTTTTTATTTTTTACAAAAATTTTAAACAAAAAAAGACCAACAATTTTGAAAAAGAAAAACAATATTTTTTACTTTCTGCTATAAAACATATCCAATTAAAAAATGTAAAACTTGTAATTTCTTCATCAGTTTAGGCCAATATATATTCTGCTGCATGTTTTTGGTAAAAAAAATCCCAATAAGTGTGTATTGATTGGTTTGGTCAACGCATCTACAAACTATGGGATATTTTTATGGAATTTTTACTTTTCTTTTTTTTACTAGTAATGGCGATCGGACACTAAGTGACACTTTTGACACTTTTTTGGGGACCAGTGACACCAATACAGTGATCAGTGCTAAAATATGCACTGTCACTGTACTAATGACACTGGCAGGGAGGGGGTTAACAGGGGCGATCAAAGCGTTAAATGTGTTCCCTGGGTGTGCTTGCTAACTGTGGGGGATGTGCTTTGACTGGGGGAAGACAGAGATCCGTGTTCCTGCTTAGCAGAAACACAGGATCCCCATCTTCCTCTCTCACAGAATGGCAATCTGCCTTGTTTACATAGGCAGACTGCTGTTCTGCCTCTCTCGGGAACGATCGCCGGCGGGTGCCAGCGAACAATGGGTCCGTCAGACCCATTGATTGGCTCCTGCTGTGTCCAAACACAGCGGGAGCAGGTTGAAGGCGGCACGCTTGCGCACCCCAGAATCGTGAATTTCAGACCTGTGAATGTAAATGATGTACAGGTACGTGATTTTGTGCTGAAGGGCCACCCTGCTGCAGTACATGTATGTGGGGAGGTTCGGAAGCGGTTAAATATTGAACTGTTCGCACCGTGCATATGTGGCAAAAAAGACGAAAAACTGATTCATTTATGTCCATTGAACAATTTATCGTGTGAAATTCGGTTATCACATGATGGCACTATCATTTGCTCTCACAAAGTTATTTTATCGTTATTTGAAAACGATTTTTCGTATAGTGAATGGCTAGCATTAGATTTAAGGCTCGGTTCACAACAGCGCAATACGGGAACCAGCGCAATTTCAGTGCGGGTTCCCACATTGCATAGAAGTCGCAGACGGTTCACACTGCTCTCTGCGAACTGCTGCGTGTATCAACAGAAAGGTAATGACGCCCCCGGATCGGTTTGCATATTGCAGTGCGAACTGTGATTTCAGACAGGAATCGGATCGCATGGGTGTGAACACCCATGCAATCTGATTCTGGTGCGGACAGGGTCCTGCATGATTTTGGTCTGAATGCGATGCAAGTTCAGCCATACAATCTGTGATCGCACAGCAGTGCGGTGCGAATCGCATGCAATGTCTGACATCGCACAAGTGTGAAGCGGCATTACCGGCAATCTGTGCGCTACTTTTTATTAGCACACAACACAAATCAGTCCACCAGCTGTGAATGAACATCACCTTAACACATACATACAACATGGTGTCTCTGACTAGATTCAGAATCTGTATTTAACCAATTCAGCTCCGGAAGGATTTTACCCCCTTAATGACCAGGCCATTTTTTGTGATACAGCACTGTGTTGCTTTAACTGACAATTGCGCGGTCGTGCAACGCTGTACTCAATTTTTTTTTTTTTTTTTTTTTTTATGTCCTTTTTTTCCCACAAATAGAGCTTTCTTTTGGTGGTATTCCATCACCTCTGCCATTTTTATTTTTTGCGCTATAAACAAAAAAAGACTGATCATTTTGAAAAAAACAATATTTGCCAGGCTTGGATTTATGGTAACACCACAAAGGACTTCGCTGAGGGTGGTAAAACTTTTTTCTGTATGAAAGACTGCCTTGTATTATCAACTTAACCACTTGCCGACCAGCCGCCGTCATTATACTGTGGCAGGTCGGCACGATCAAGCAAACCGTCGTAGCTGTACGTTGGCTCCTTTAGGTGGGATAGCAGGCGCGTGCGCGCCGCCGGAGGGGGTGCACCGGCAGTCACGATGACCGCCGGCCATGCGCGATCGTGGGCACGAGAGACAGAACAGGGATGTGTGTGTGTGTGTGTCTCTCTCTCTTCCCTCCAGTCAGCTCTCCTCACTCTCCTCACTGAGCTCTGAAGAATGTAACCAGCTCTCTGCCCCCTTTTTTCTGAACAGATGTAGAAAAGAGAAGACTGCAGATAGACAGATACAACTTATTTAGGAGGATTTGTTTCATCTCTGTGTATCACCTGAGGACAGTCCCTGCACTGGGTATACAGTATATATAGAAGAGAATCTCCCCCCTTTAAAATAATCACATTTCGTTGCTTTGCAGTCTTAAATGAAGACAGACACAGTTTTTGTTCTATCCAGCTGTTTTTACTCAGTGCAACTAATAACATCCGAGTGAAAGCTATAACACCAACATGTCAGAAAAAAAATAATCAAAAACAGAATCACTGAGTTGGAAAAAGGATCACCACCTTTTGCTTTAATTACAGCCTTTAGTCTGTTGGAATATGTCTCTACTAACTTTGCACATGTAGACTTTGCAATATTTACCCACTCTTCTTTGCAGAACTGGTCAAGTTTAGTTAAATTTGATGGTGACCGTTTGTGAACTGCAGTCTTCAAGTCATTCCACAGATTTTCAACAGGGTTTAAGTCTGGGCTCTAACTAGGCCATGCAAAGACATTCACCTTTTTCTCCTCTAACCACTGTGTGCTCATTTTTGCTTTGGGTCTCTGTCATGTTGAAAGGTACCTTCTTCCCATTGTCAACTTTCTGGCAGAGGGCAGCAGATTTTCCTCGAGAATTTGACAGTATTTGCCCCATCCATTTCTCCTTCTATCCTGACAAGTGCTCCAGTCCCTGTTGCAGAGAAACGCCCCCATAACAGGATATTACCACCTCCATGCTTTACTGCAGGAATGGTGTTATTTGGATGGTGAGCTGTATTGGATTTCCACCAGACGTATCGTTTGGTGTTAAGGTCAAATAATAAAATGTTAGTCTCATCTGTCCATAACACCTTTTTCCATGTGGCCTCAGAATCTTCAAGGTGCGTTTTGGCAAAGCTCAGTCATGACTGCATGTGATCTTTCTTGAAGAGTGGCTTTTTTTCTTGCAACCCTCACATACAAGCCACATTTATGGATAATTTTGTGATATTGTTGTCGCATGCACACAATGACCACTCTGTCATAAATTCCTGGAACTGCTTCAGAGTTGCTGTAGGCCTCTTGGTAGCCTCTCTGACCAGTTTCCTCCTGGCTCTTTCATCCAGTTTGGAGAGGCATTCTGATCCAGGCAGGGTCTGTATTGTACCAAATACCTTCCACTTTTTAATAATAGACTTCACTGTGCGTCTAGGCATTGATAAAGCCTTTGAATTTTTTTGGTATCCATCTCCTAACTTGTGCCTGTCCACAACTTTATCGCGGAGACCCCAGTGACAATGCCTTGCCACCCATAGTTGATTGTTTGCTTCAGGGACTAAAATGCTCCAGCAAAGCTCTTTTCATGCTGAGCTAATCAAAATGACCTCAGCTGATCGCAGTTTAGGTCAAATGGCTTTATGTGCCATTAACCGGTTCAATACAGGGCATTTTCACCCCCTTCCTTCCCAGGCCAATTTTTAGTTTTCAGCGCTGTCGCACTTTAAACGACAATTGCGCGGTCGTGCGACGTTTTACCCAAAAAAAATTGACATCCTTTTTTCCCCACAAATAGAGCTTTCTTTTGGTGGTATTTGATCACCTCTGCGGTTTTTATTTTTTGCGCTATAAACAAAAGAAGAGCGACAATTTTGAAAAAAACACAACATTTTTTACTTTTTGCTATAATAAATATCCCAATTTTTTTTAAAAAAAACCAAATTTTTTCCTCAGTTTCGGCCGATACGTATTCTTCTACATATTTTTGGTAAAAAAAATCACAATAAGCGTATATTGATTGGTTTGCGCAAAAGTTATAGCGTCTACAAAATACGGGATAGATTTATGGCATTTTTAAAAAAAAAATATATATATATTTTTTTTTTTTACTAGTAATAGCGGCGATCGTGATTTTTTTTCGTGACTGCGACATTATGGCGGACACATCGGACACTTTTGACACATTTTTGGGACCATTCATATTTATACAGCGATCAATGCTATAAAATTGCATTGATTACTGTATAAATATGACAGGCAGTGAAGGGGTTAACCACTAGGGGGACACAAGGGGTTAAATGTGTTTCCTAGGGAATGATTCTAACTGTAGGGGGCGGGGACGTACAAGGGGAGGAGACCGATCAGTGTTCCGCTGTACTGGGAACACAGATCAGTCTCCTCTCAACTGACAGGACGTGGATCTGTGTGTTTACACACACAGATCCACGGTCCGGCCCGGTTAACGGGCAATCGCGGGTGCCTGGCGGTCATCGCGGCCGCCGGGCACACGCACCGGGTCCCGAGCAAGGCGGCGTGCGCGCGCCCCTAAGCGGCCGGGAAGCCCAGGCCGTCAAATGACGTCCACCCAGGATGGGAGATCCCATCTGTGGACGTCATATTACTATGGCCGGGTAGTGAAGTGGTTAAGAAGGTGATTGGCTACACCCGATTGAGTTTACAAGTCATTATTAGGAGGAGGGTGATCCTTTTTCCAACTCAGCGATTCTGTTTTTGATTTTCTTTCTGACATGTTGGTGTTCTATCTTTTACTTGAATGTTATTAGTTGCACTGAGTAATTACAGCTGGATAAAACAAAAGCTGTGTATGTCTTCATTTCAGGCTGCAGAGCAATAATGTGATTATTTTAAAAGGGTGGGGGGGTGATTCTTTTTTCTTTACCCACTGTATGTTAGGAATTACAACCACTTTAAGAGGTGGGGAATATCAATAGGGAGGGCAGGCATCATTTCTGTTGAGGAGCAATGTTCTGGCTTAGGGTGTACTGAATTAAATTCCTGTCCTTTTTGCCTGTGCGTCTTGACACGCTCACAAACTCTTTCGCTGTAATGCTGGAAACATGTCTTTTTAATCATCGGGGGGATTCCTTTTTCTCCAAAGAAGCGAGTGAACTGCAAAAAAGAGGGTCAAGAGGTAGAAGTTTTGAAATATAGAAAATTTTGTGGTAGCCTTGGTGGAATTCCAGCTGCATTATAGAATCCTAATGTTCCTCTTCCTCTAATCACATCAGTTATTTATTAAACAGGCCTGAATAACTGAGTCTGCCGTGACAAAGGAAGAATAGGTAATGGACATTCCTACGGCGGACTGTACATGCATATAAAGGACAGCTCATTCCCCAGGAGGATACGAGACTGATGAGCCAGTGAAAGCAGTAAATTGAGTGAAGGTGCATTATGCCTCGTTAGAAAAGATGACTTGGCAGAGGCATGAGAAATCTTTAGATGAAAACCAGTTGTAAAAGCAGAACCTAATGTTTAATAAATGAATTACAGTGACTCATAAATTCAGCTCCAACTATTTCTGTGCTGCAAATGCCATTTTACGTTACAGGCCCTATCCATGCTATAGGCCAGCTTTGTGCATGCAAGTAAAATCTGACATAGGGCAGCTTTAAAATAGTTTACACATGCTGAAAACGGATTGTAGCATAATGGTAAGAAATTGAATAGCTGAATAATCATGGGTAATTCCAAAAGAAAAAAGTTGGTTCCTTCTTTTTTTTTTTTTTTTTCAGTATCTCCATGTATTTCTTATCCGATGGGATAAAAAGAACATCTTTCAGAGACTGTTATAAAATCCCGGTGTTTGGTGGGGAAAGTGTTTTGTAGAGGCCAGAAATAGATTGTATTGAAAGAAACATTCAGAATAAAGCCCCCCTTTTAACCACTTGCCTATGGGGCACTTTTAGCCCCTTCCTGCCCAGGCCAATTTTCAGCTTTCAGCCCTGTCGCACTTTGACAAGTGCGTGGTCATGCAACATTGTACCCAAACAAAATTTTATCATTTTTTTTCACACTATTAGAGCTTTCTTTTGGTGGTATTAATGGTATTTGATGGTGGTATTTAATCACAAGCCCACACGTTGCAGGGGAAGTGCGATCACGGGAGGACGTCAATAGACACCCTCCCAGCAAAGTAAGCCTGCACATAGGCGTGCGCACAGGGTATGCCAGGTGTGCCTGGGCACACCCTAATCACCCTGTGGTGCGAAGATTTCCCCTGCTGCTTGGCTGCAGAGAAAGGGACTGGGGAATCTCTGTCCTCAGTCCCTTTCTCTGTCTCAAAAGTGAGATATCAGGGGTCTGTTTAGACCCCTGATATTTCACCAAAGTCCCCCCAATGGGGCTCCTAAAATTTTTTTTTAAAAAACAGTAATAATTATTGTAAAAAATAATTTAAAAAAATACAATTGTAAAAAAATAATAATAAAAAAATTATATAATTACTGACACCAATCTCTGCCCTATTGACATCGTCCATTGCTCTACCGACACTGTCCATTGCCCTACTGCTATGCTATATATATATATATATATATATATATATATATACATACATACATACATACATGCACACGTGTTTGAGCTTTGGGGTGCATACCCTAATACAGTAGGCTGCGCACACCTATGGCCTGCACTGTAGCCGTCATTCGGCTATAGTACAGGGGCAGCTACAGATTAAAGTGATCCTAAACAGAGAAGTGCTAATTGCCATAATTCATTTACATAAATTATATATATCAGGGGTCTCCAGACATTGTAAACAAGGGGCCACTTTACTGTCCTTCAGACTTAAGGGGGCCAGGCTGTAGCCATTGGTAGTAGAAAAGGTCCCGACATCAGCAGGAAAAAACAATGCCCCATCGTTGATGTCAGTGGAAGGAATTGTGCCCCATCATTGGTGTCCTTGGGAGGAATAATGCCCCTTCATGCTGGTGTCAGTGTAGGAGGATTTATGCCCTATTGTTGTTACCAGTGGATGAAATGGTACCCCAAGGGCCAGATAAAAGCAAGCAAAGGGCTGCATCTGGCCCCTGGGCCACAGTTTTGAAACCATATATATATCTATATATATCTATATATATATATATATATATATATATATCTATATCTATATATATATATATATATATATATATATATATCTATCTCATGCCTCTATATTTTTATTAATTTTTTTACTCCTCTAAGTAGCTTTATTCCTGCAGCGCTGTTGTGTGGTCACATGATTTTTTCTTGTTCTTTGGCATCTGCAGAGAGAGATCTTTAGGAGGGGCTTCTATTACTCTGCTGATGTATGCTCTCTGTAGTGTGAGTCTGTGTCAGGTAAGCCCTGATTAGTGCTGTGCCAGTCACATGGCTTAAAAAAATCTGTTGCAGAAGAACAAATATAAATTCTAGATTATAAATATCAAATAGCTGTTTGACAGCTCCCAATAAATCTTTATTGAACATCTGCGTATGGAGTCAAAGATGATTGACACTGGCTTTCATTTTGTTCAGGTGGCATCTGCATCCAAGGCTCTTTTTTTTTTTTTACAGGTATTAGCAATTGCATTTAATTCATTAAATACTGATTTATATTAAAACAAAGCGTTTTTGTGAGTTTTTTTTTTTTATTGAATATAATCAATCTGCATACTAAAACTTGCCCCCATAGTGTTTAGCAATAGGATGACATGGACAAGAGGGGGGGGGGGGGGCAGTGTCATTTACCACTTTGCATATGTCCACATGTGTGACTCTATAGTGACATGGGCTGCACAGATAAGAAAAAGAAGCAAATAAAGAGCTTAGAAGGGAACTGAAATTGAGCATGTTCCGTAGGGAACACCAGCTGGTCTACACAATCTCCGGGCACAGAGAAGGTGGGATAGACAGCTGGAGGCAGGATCAACTAGGTATATTTCACTCTATACAAAACGAATGCTTTAGTGGCTTTGTGAGTATAAAAACTCTGTTATATACCATGTAATGAGAGCTTTTCAAAGTCTGGTATTAATGACACTTTAAAGGAGTTGTAGAGTCAGAAGGTTTAAGGTTAAGATAAAAAGCCTTGTGTGTAGCAGCCTCCCCAGCACCCCCTAATCTTTACCTGAACCCCATCTCTATCCGGTGATGTCCACAAGTCCCTTGCCTGTCCGGGACTCTCCCTCCTGATCGGCTGTGACCCAGCAGTGGCGCCACTGGCTCCCACTGCTGTCAATAAAAGTCTGTTAGCCGATTAGGAGAGAGAGAGGGGGCGGTGCCGAACAGCAGCTCTGTGTCTGAATGGACACACGGAGCTGCAGCTCGGCTCGGGTGCCCCCATAGCAAGCTGCTTGCTGTGGGGACATTCCACAGGAGGGAGGGGCCAGGAGCACAGAAGAGGCACCTGAGAAGAGGAGGAGCCAGGCTGTCCTGTGCAAAACCAACTGGACAGAGCAGGTAAGTATGACATGTTTGCTTTTTTTTAAAAAGAGACTTCACAATCTCACTTGAAGAATTCATGAGGGGAAAAATGGAAGCTAGACATTGTAAGAGCTGTAGGAATAAGTTAGGAGTTAATACAACACCTCCTCCCTGCCTGTCAAATGCTCTCTGAAGAGTGATCCTAATGCAGATGGCTCTTTAGAGTCTATCAGTAGTGTAAACTAGCCCCGAAAGTGAAATAATTCCAAAGGGAACTTTTAGAATAAGTAATCAGAAGGATCAGCTTCAGATGCCTTAAACCGTGATTCAGCACCCCACACCCTTTTCCAATAGGGATAAAATCCCGACAGAACTTATACAGTGCATTTGAAACAATAGAATTAAAAAGTATCGTCCGGAGTTGTGCTTTTTGATAGATGTACACGTGCATACATTTCCTTCTCCGTTATTACTTTTCATCAGATCTGCTCTTGTTTTAATGGATTTATGTGTGAGCACAGGCAAAAGCCAAGGAGAGCGACGGTTGTTCGTGTATATAAAGGGAATGTCTGAAGTTTAACATTTTCCCAAGAGCCATTTATCATTGTCTAAGCTATAACTTGGTCATAAATATGTATTCATATCTGCATACGATGTGTGATACTCTCACAGGGAATTGCGGGAAAGCCAGCAAGTTATTTTTTAGTCAAACCAAAGACGAAAAAAAAATCTTAAAGCTTTTAAAATGGCCATATGCTCACGGAGCGTGCAGAACACCGTGTCATAAAATGTCAAGTGACTTTTTACTCTATTGCAGGTTTTATACAAACACCAATTGCTGTAAAAGGAAGTCCTGAAACACTTTCTCTTTAGCTGACGTAATTGACGTGGGACATTGAGGCCTGCATGCTACACATCAAAGTTACTCTTTTTTTCATGCTAGTGTGTTCATTTTGCTCTTTTTCTGATTCAACATTTTAAAAGCAACTTTGTGATAAAAAGTAACACTTTTATCATTAATAGAAGAACCAGCGTGGAAATCTAACAACCAACATTTTTAGAAGTTCAGCAAGGGCATCTACAAATTTCTCTCTGCACAGATTTTCTTTAAACTTTGCACATTTTTTTTTTTTTTTAGGCAGGCGAGTAATAATATTTACACTGTAGTATGTTACAGGACAAAGCCCCCAATTTCTTGGTTACTCTGCATATGTACAAAGCTTTTAAAGTGGATTTTCACTTTTTCAATCAACCTTGACTATTTTTAATCATCCTTACATTGCTAACAGTAAATAGATAGGAAAGTATATTTTATTGAATTGTTTTAGGCCGAGTTCACACCTATGCGAATTAGATGCGGGTTTCCCCGCATCCAATTCGCATAGCAGGAGATTGAGACTGGCTCCCTATGGAGCCGGTTCACATATCTCCGTTGCGGCTGCGGAGCGCACTGCACAGAAATGCTGTGCGTTTTTGGTCCAGTTTCAGGCAATGATTTGGCCCTGATTCATCCCTGAAACGGGGAACAGGGACGCACACCGTTCCTGTGCAATCCGCAGCCGGCTCCAATGTGAACCCAGCCTTAAACTTCTTTTTACATTTCTTCAGTTACTTAGTTGTTCCCAATCCTAGGCAAATGATGTCATACATCCCAGAAGTCTTTAGGTGGGGAGGCAGAGTTTTCTCAGCTAACAAGCTAACAACGCCCTTCTGTCTGCATGGCTGAGAGCAGGGGAGATGAATACCAGGAAGTAGATGCTAGTTGAATTATCTGCCCTTACTCAAAGTGGCCACAGACAGAATTGCTGGGGGGGGGTTAATGTAATCTTTTTTTCTTAAGATAAAATAACATGGCATATCCAACATTCCAATAGAGCAAAAACATGAGATTAAAATGACATGTACAGAATATGGGTAGCGGTACCCCCGTAGGGGCTGCTGACCCTGCCCAGCCCAGCATTCACTTCCCAATCACCTTGGAGACCATGAACAGTTTAGATGTTTAAGATCAAAATGCAGCGCTTAAGTAAAACAAAATTTGCAAGTAAATATGATAGTCCATAAAAAACAATGAAGAGTAGAGATGACGTGAAGTCTCCACCAAACTTCAGTGTGCAAAAGAAAAGGACACCACACCCACGTGCTGTCAATCTGCTTACCAGAAAAATATGAAAACAAGCGATTGTAATCCTATGATGCAAAGGTTCAACAGTAAATCCGAATGACACACTCCATCATTGACAGGCAGATTATGGGAAAATGTACTAAAACTTGGGACAATCAGCGCAAACGATACAAGATAAATGCAAGCTGAACACTATAAGGATTCACCAAGCCTATGTAACAAACTAAAAAAACAAAATAAGTGCAGCGCAAAAGATAAGCTATAAACACAGTCCATAAATTCAAAGATAAAATATCTCATAGTAAAGCCAGTTCTTCTATATGAAACACCGATCATCTCCACTTAGACACATGTATGGCTTACCAGATAAGGTGGACCTCTTAAATTACAGGAGGTCAAACGGGCATGGGTTCCATATGAGCTGGATGGACGCTGCACGGCTCCTCTGGATATCCTCTGTGATTACCTAGAACCAACTCTCCAATGCGGCAATGAAGCAGATGAAACCTCCAGTGCAGTGAGGAATGCAGCAATCCCAGAGATAAAGGGAAAAACTCTAAGTGTAGTCCGTCTTGTAAAGCAGTGTATGACAGTTTATTGCTCAAGTTAAAACGAAACTACTTTAAAACACGCGCTGAACAGCGCAAGTGAATAAATCACAGTACAAGCTAAAAACAGCCTGTTCGCGTCCAAACAGCTGTGAGATGGCAGCGAGTGACGTCAAAACCTAAGCTCCGCCCCGTACGTGGCGTTACATCCAATGGGACTTCGTCAGCGAGGGTGGAGCCATACTGTCACCCAGGAGCCTAATATACACGCCGACTGTCAGCAAGGTGTGTGCCGTAACCGGAAACTGAAATCCATTCAGAATCGGCATGATTCTTTGATAGAGACACCAGCTGAAGACCATGGCAATTAGTTGGAACTAAAAAAACTTTTAAATAATTGAAATAAGTATAAAAATAAAAACCACATGGTTTAACAATGATCTCAAGTAGCTGCAGGGATCTAATTTTTATAAACTCCGTAAAAAATATGCATATAATTAAAAGGTATAGATATATAATATGTATACACATAATAACACCCGCGGCCATCTCGTACATAAAATAAACCATAGAATACGCATAGAATACATTTATATATGAATAAACGGCATAGATATATAAGGGCAGACATAGTAGAAGCCTAATTGTAATATTTATTTGTCAGAGATGAAACAGTTGAGATCAAACTCAACGTTTAACCCCCTAGGAACTGCCACCCTAGTTTCATGGATCCATAGGGACTCACGGCGACTAAGCTGCCTAATATAGTTGCCCCCCCTCCAATGTTTCGTAACTTTTTCTATGCCCCAAAACTGCAATTTTTTAGGGCGCCTATTGTCACAGATCCTAAAGTGCTTTGATACATAGCGGGTCTTAAGACCTCTTTTAATGTTCTTAACATGTTCTGCTATGCGGACTCCCATGGGTCTGGAAGTTCTCCCCATGTATCGGAGTCCGCATTCGCACTGAAGCATGTACACTACTCCCACAGTGTCACAAGTGATCAAATTTTTAATCTGATAGGTTCTATCAGTGGCAGTAGCTCGAAACTCTTTCTTTTTCTTGATGTTAAATTTACATTGCCTGCATGCTGGCCATTTTCCGCATGCATAGAACCCTGACATAAAATTAAAAATTCTATTCTCTTTAATCACAGGGGGATCCACCACACTAGGGGCTATAATATCCATCAGGGTCGGTAGTCTCCTGTAGATAAATCTGGGGCGGGCAGGAAGAGTTGGGCCTAGGATGTTATCCTTTTTCAAATTATCCCAGTATCTCAAAATGATTTTTTCCACCTTCTTATGTTGGATTATATAATCTAGGATGATCCTATACTGAAAGTCGTTCTGCTTTGTGTTCTTATTTTTATTAGAGTCTGCTACTAAGGAGGATCGATCCATATTGCCAACCCTTTCCACCTCCTCTGTTATAAGTGCCTTGGTTATATCCCTTTTGTAAGAACCTTTCTGTCATGACATTGGCTTGTGAAAAATAATCATTATCCAGGTAGCAGTTGCGCCGAAGGCGAATGAACTGCCCTCTGGGGATGTTAAGCAACCAGGAATTGTGATGGCAGCTATCTAGGGGAATATAACCATTCCTGTCTGTTGGCTTAAAATAATTCTTAGTTCTAAAAGAACCTCCGTGTTTGGAAATGTCCAAATCAAGGAAGGCTATGCTTGAAGCATCAGTATTCCATGAGAGACGGATCTTCTTAGTATTACCATTAAGCCCGGACATAAATAATTGGGGCTAATCAAGTCACCCTCCCAGATCAAAAAAAAAGATCATCTATATATCTTTGGTAACAGACCAGCTGCGCCAGTCTGCTACCAAAGACATATTCCTCCTCCCAGAGTGCCATAAATATGTTTGCGACGCTCGGCGCAAAACGAGCACCCATGGCAACCCCGAGCGTCTGTAGAAAGAATTTACCGCCGAGAAATAATTCCTGTCAAGGCAAAATTCCAGAGCTTTTAAGAGGAAATCTTTCAAATGTGGGGGTAAGTCCGACTTATCCAAAGCCCATTGCACAGAACTAATGGCATATATGACATATGGCGTATTCTATGATTTATTTTATGTACGAGATGGCCGCGGGTGTTATTATGTGTATAAATATTATATATCTATACCTTTTAATTATATGCATATTTTTTACGGAGTTTATAAAAATTAGATCCCTGCAGCTACTTGAGATCATTGTTAAACCATGTGGTTTTTATTTTTATACTTATTTCAATTTTTTAAAAGTTTTTTTTTAGGTCCAACTAATTGCCATGTCTTCAGCTGCTGTCTCTATCAAAGAATCATGCCGATTCTGAATTGATTTCCGGTTACGGCACACACCCTGCTGACAGTCGGTGTGTATATTAGGCTCCTGGGTGACCGTATGGCTCCACCCTTGCTGACGAAGACCCATTGGCCGTAACGCCGCATACGGGGGCGGAGCTTAGGTTCTGACGTCAGGCTGTTTTTAGCTTGTACTGTGATTTATTCACTTGCGCTGTTCAGCGAGTGTTTTAAAGTAGTTTCGTTTTAACTTGAGCAATAAACTGTCATACACTGCTTTACAAAACGGACTATACTTAAAGTTTTTCCCTTTATCTCTGGGATTGCTGCATTCCTCACTGCACTGGAGGTTTCATTTGCTTCATTGCCGCATTGGAGAGTTGGTTCTTGGTAATCACAGAGGATATCCAGAGGAGCCGTGCAGCGTCCATCCAGCTCATATGGAACCCATGCCTGTTTGACCTCCTGTAATTTAAGAGGTCCACCTTATCTGGTAAGCACATACATGTGTCTTAGTGGAGACGATCGGTGTTTCATATAGAAGAACTGGCTTTACTACGAGAACTTTTATCTTTGAATTTATGGACTGTGTTTATAGCTTATCTTTTGCGCTGCACTTATTTTGTTTTTCTAGTTTGTTACATAGGCTTGGTGAATCCTTTATAGTGTTCAGCTTGCATTTATCTTGTATCGTTTGGTTTGCGCTGATTGTCCCAAGTTTTAGTACATTTGCATTTTCACCCTTCTATCAGCCGCATTCATGGAAGTTTTTTCCTTTCCTGAACAAAGAGAGGTGAAATTGAACGAAATTTTTTCCAATACCCTCTCTGCCAACACGTCAGATGACCTTTCCACTAACTTTAGAAAATTAGGATATCTTTTTGAAAAAAAAGATTAAAGCATGGTGGGATATTGTGTCTTTTGAACAGTATTTAAAGAGTAAACTAGTACCCAGGAGGCTTAGGCGGGATCTTCCCCCCCAACGACGGCCTTACTGATGAAGCATCTATACAAGAGTGGTACCAGTTTTTTAATAACAAAGGTCAGGAACTCATTGAATTCCTTCTTATTAGAAAACATAAAAAATTGTATTATTAGATCAACAAATTACAGAACTAAAGAGCTTATTGGAGCAGGCACAGAACTCTTCAGGTTTCCCTAGATTATCGGCAGAGTTGAAAAATAAAATGGTGAAATGGGACAAAGAGGCACAAGAGAAAAAAAGAAATAAGTTTATCAGGGACTCGGGTGACTTCTCTAGGGGAGAAGTTTTTAAATGGCAATCTAGATTGCAGACCTCAGCATCTGCACCTATGGTTTCCACACAACTGACCCCTAATGTGTTACCATCAGGTACCCGAGACCCCATTATCAATCTCCTCAGTCTCAATCGTTGGTTTCCCAAGGAGCTGTCCCTAAAAAAATTCACCAGTTTCAAAAAAAAGAGGAAGGGGTAATTCCCTCAGGAGGGGTACAGATAGGGTGAATTACCACCAACACCCACCTCCCTATGACCAGGGTCATAGAGGTGACAATTGGGGGCCTCCACGCCCCCCCCCCAGAGGTAGGAACCCGAGTAACATGTCTAATAGGAGTCGCTACTCATATTCTGAACAGAATTCATATTATGGTGACTTCGATCATCAGTATGAAAGGACCCCTATTTCTATAAATAACAGATTTGCCCCTTTGTCTAAAGATGATGATTACTACCAGAATCATTTTTTAGGGAACCCCCAGCCCCAATGGCTGGACCCAGGGGACTGCACACTGACAGGAAACAGACAGGGGGAAAAAGAAGACAAAGAAAGGGAGAAGAGAAGGACGGAAAACAAAAAAGACAAAAGTCCCATTAGGTAGGGGCATTTTTAACATTAGCGGTGTAGATCTTTCGGATGATGAATTAAGAGTCTTAGATAAAGGCTTGAAATTCGCTCCGGCATGCAATCTTAGCAAATTTAAAACCTACATCAGTCTGCAGAAATTTGTAAGGACTTTGAATATTAAGAGATATTTCCTCTCTAAAAGCAGTGAAAGGTCTGCCCTTGCAGGTTCTACAGCTCCTATTGGTATACACTCCAATCTGGCTAACAAGTCAGTTTTCAACCCTCCAAAGAATGATCACAGACACGTAGAGGTTTTTAAAAATATGGCCATCAGTGATCTAGAGGAGATGAAAGTGAGAAAAGTAGGAGACCCTTCTTATTTTAAAAAAGGAATTGGTGCATTGGAAAAAAACAAGGATGTAGTTATTCGGCCCGCCGACAAGGGGGGTGGGTTAGTAATTCTGAGTAAATCCTATTACCAAGGGGAAATGGTTCGGTTATTGTCAGACAGGAAGACATATCAAGAACTGAGTAAGGATCCTATCAGTCAGTTCAAAGACGAGTTGGAAGTTTTAATTTCCTTGGGTAAAACAAGAGGAGCGTTGAATAAAAAGGAAGTATCCTATTTAAACCCCAGTGCTTGTAGAAGACCGATTTATATACTTCTTACCCAAGATTCATAAGGATCCCCAGTCACCTCCAGGTAGGCCCATCGTAAACGGCATTGACTCCGTTTCAGCACGTTTGGGACAATACGTAGACCATTTCTTGAAACCTTTGGTATGCACTACCACAGCATTCCTAAAAGATACCAAACATATCATACAAATAGTGGAAGGTATACCCTGCAAAGATAACAGTTTATTGGTGACAGCTGACGTCAGCTCATTGTACACGATAATTGGTCATTCTGATGCCATTAGTTCTGTGCAATGGGCTTTGGATAAGTCTGACTTACCCCCACATTTGAAGGATTTCCTCTTAAAAGCTCTGGAATTTTGCCTTGCCAGGAATTATTTCTGGTACGGCGGTAAATTCTTTCTTTCTACAGACGCTCGGGGTTGCCATGAGCGCTCGTTTTGCGCCGATCGTCGCGAACATATTTATGGCACTCTGGGAGGAGGAATATGTCTTTGGTAGCAGACCGGCCCAGCTGGTCTGCTACCAAAGATATATAGATGATCTTTTTATGATCTGGGAGGGTGACTTGATTAGCCTCCAATTATTTATGTCCCGGCTTAATGGTAATACTAAGAACATCGGTCTCTCATGGAATGCTGATGCTTCAAGCATAGCATTCCTTGATTTGGACATTTCCAAACACGGAGGTTCTTTTAGAACTAAGAATTATTTTAAACCAACAGACAGGAATGGTTATATTCCCCTAGATAGCTGCCATCGCAATTCCTGGTTTCTTAACATCCCCAGAGGGCAGTTCATTCGCCTTCGGCGCAACTGCTACCTGAATAATGATTATTTTTCACAAGCCAATGTCATGGCAGAAAGGTTCTTACAAAAGGGATATACTAAGGCACTTATAACGGAGGAGGTGGAAAGGGTTGGCAATATAGATCGATCCTCCTTAGTAGCAGACTCTAATAAAAATAAGAACACAAAGCAGGACGACTTTCAGTATGGGATCATCCTAGATTATAATATCCAACATAAGAAGGTGGAAAAAATAATTTTGAGATACTGGGATATCTTGAAAAAGGATAACCTCCTAGGCCCAACTCTTCCTGCCCGCCCCAGATTTATCTACAGGAGACCACCGATCCTGAGGGATATTATAGCCCCTAGTGTGGTGGATCCCCCTGTGATTAAAGAGAATAGAATTTTTAATTTTATGTCAGGGTTCTATGTGAAAAATGGCCAGCATGCAGGCAATGTAAATTTAACATCAAGAAAAAAGAGTTCCGAGCTACTGCCACTGATAGAACCTATCAGATTAAAAATTTGATGACTTGTGACACTGAGGGAGTAGTGTACATGCTTCAGTCAGGTCAGGGGTTATGCAGGACAGTCAGTGGAGAATGAAAACTCCTACAAGCTTTAACCAGTGCTCTGCCAGACACTGATAGATGTCACAAGGCTGCTATATACTGCTGATGAGAAAAGGTATTTAGCTGTTTATATTTACTAAAATAATTGCATTTCCATGTTCTGTGTACTGTGGGAGACCAGATATAGTGAATGAAGGGTCCTGGGTTTGGTAACATTTTAAGGGTCTGCGTTGACAAGTTTTTGTTCTTTTGTTTTTTTTTTCTTTAACAAGTCTATGGGAATACAAATGTAGCCAACGTCAGGTTGATGCAAGGTGGTGGGTGAGGCTATTAGCAGAAAGCTGCATGCCACGACAAATTGTAGGTGTGGCAAAATTGTGCTAACAGTGGCAGGGGCTTAAAAGATGAGGCTGCAAAAAGAGTGCACAAGTATGTAACAAACATACTGCAGTGGTCTGGATTGGGTAACGTACATAGTGCAGGGGACAAGTGTATTACATACAGGGGTGTGATCATCAGCAGCGTACCATGCACAGAGTGCATGAGTCAGGTGTATGTAACATGCATGCACTACATGCAGCATAAAAACGCACTGCATACAACCTACTTGCACACTACATACATGCACACTGCATACACAAACACTTACCTCTGCCGGCATCTCCCAAAGCCACTGCTCCTGCCGGTGGAAACCCAATGGGGGCAGCTCACTACTACCTCCTGCATATTCCTCCTCCTTTTGGCAGGCACAGCTCCTCTTCCTCCTCAATTAAGCAGGCACAGCTCATTCTCCGCTCCCTTCCTTCCTTCTTCTCCTGTAGCAGACACAGCGCCTCCTCCGTGTCTTCTCCCTCCTTCCTCCTAATCTTCCACTGACAGCCAGAATAAGAATTTCCAGAGATGTAAGCAATCCAGTAATGACCCAGCAGCCAGTGCTAAATTTTGGTATTGCTGGGTCATTTTCAGCTATGTGAATGATCTTAGAAACCTCTGAAATGTATCTAAAATCAAACTGCACTTTCCCATAAGCACAAGTCCAAAACCCTCAGATACAAGCCCCAACTGTTTTATATGGAACCATCATCAATATTCTTTGTGACGTAAATATCTCTGTTATGAGGCCAGGTAGCCAGCAGCTAAAAACTCAAAACCGATTGCCCTGTATAATGGCTGATCACTGGGGCTTTTGATTTAATGTTTTTTTTATCTCTGAAAGGTAGGACAGTTGTGTGTTGTTTTATAGCTGAATCATTGTAGATGCTTTGTTTGTAGAACAGTTGTGTTCTTTACTTTTTCTGTAAGAGTTAATGGGACACAGAGCTCATGAAAATGGATATCCTGCCTGCTAATGTACTTACTACATATTCATATAGCCATGAAAGTGTCACGCTGGTAATAAAACACTGAAGAATTATTATTTATGCCTCAATGTGATTGAATGTCCTTCGGAAACACTGGGAGATATCTGTGTCTTCTTGACAAGCATCATTTTTATCATTTGTTTCTTACTGCTGGAAGTGGATTTTGCAGGTAGGATAAAATGCTTTTCAATACCCACTGTTTACTTTGGTGTAAAAACAGTTTGCACAGCGCTTTACAATGTAGGGAGACACTACACCAACAGTACAATTCAAAACAAGAGGGTTAGAGAAGCCCTGCTCCTGCGAGCTTACAATCTAAGTGGGAGGGGCTGTTGAAACAAAAGGGAGGGGCTGTTAACAGACAATACGCTTCTAGGAGTCTTTGCTTCTGGTGGTTGGATGTTTGCTTGAGTAACCAATGGTAAGCATAGTCATTTATTGACCTTTCGCTCTGGTTACTGTTTGGTATTAAGACAGCAATCAATCGATGTGCAAGGGTCCTTCTACATAAAAAAACAAGAGCATATGTTGAGAATTATGACTTGCCTACAGGGCAAAAGAAATGACACAGTGCAGCATCTATTCAAACACGACACAGATGTAGGATACCTAGAATTGTACTAAGCATACAAAACAAGCAAAGTAGTACTGTGCAGCAGCCATACATACTGAATAAGAAGTGATATGGAATATTACAAACAACATACAGTACATGGCAAGAGAAGGTGAGGTAGTTGGCATGCAGGAGCATGCTATTGTGTTCTACTTCAAATGCAGCTTTATGCATTGACATACCTCTGTAGACCCAGTCTGTCTGGACATTATGGTCACCTGCCGACATCATCCACAAGCATAACTCTCCAATAAAACATAGAAGATGCGTCCAACCCAATATTACTTCAGCTATTTCCAATACAGAGGATGGATTTCCAGTCTTGGTTTGCTAAACATGGAGAGTGCAAAATCTGGTGAAGCTGTGCATGGTAGCAAACCAGCTTCTCACTTCAGCTTGTTCAATTAGGCTTTAAAAAAAAACCTTGGAGCTGATTCCTTTCTATGCAGAGCTTCACCAAATTTTGAACTCTCCAGTTTTATTAAATCAACCCCAATGGCATTCCTAAGGCCCTGTGTCTGTGAAGTACTACTACTGACTGAGGGAAAATGAAAAAAATGGGTATGGTCTAGCTAGGATTGAAAAAACTTGCACTAAACAGAAGGGGCGGACGAAAAGATAAACGAAAATTACACAAACTGTAGTCCAACACCTCCGCTAAGCAACCACCTGATGCAGTTCAGTAAAACATACGATACATGCATGTAGGGCAGAACAAAGTTATTGAATGGTCACAGACTGTTTTGGCATGGCTGTTCTACCCCAGCTAAATAGAGAAGGTAGAGGGTATATCTCACAGGGAAAGAACTGTTTGCAAATATTGCGGCTGACAATGCCACACCTTGGTATTCCAAAAATCCAACTGCAGCAAAAACCTTTTATTTTGTTTTGGCTAGAGCAGGGAAGGGTTAGAACCTCTGGCAAGATTTATGGCCATCTGTTCTCTGCTGTTCACTGTGTCTTCCTATCCTGGTTAAAACGGACCCCCTCATTCTTTGTACAGGCATCACAGGAAAAGGAAGTGGAAGAAACAATCTGCTCAATGAGGTATCAGATCTGATGGAAATGAAAATGTGAAAAGGAATTTTAACCCCCTTACCCACTTCAGAAGAAAAAAAAAAGCGGGAGTTGGGTTTTACCGTAATGCAAAATAGGCTCATATTTCATCTGATATGTTAAGACCCCTTTCACACTGGGGCAGTGCGGGCGTTGTTTTTAGTGGTGCTATTTACCCACTAGTTTAACCCCTTCTAGTGGCCGAGGAAGGGGTTAATGGCGCCCATGTTGCAGCGCTGCCGAAGAGCTTTGTGGGTGCTTCGGCAGCGCTGCCTATTCATTTCATTGGACAGGGGCGGTGGAGGAGCGGTGTATACACCGCTCCTCCACCGCCCCAAAGATGCTGCTTGCAGGACTTTTTTTCCCATCCTGCAAGCGCAACGCCTCAGTGTGAAAGCATTCGGATTTTCACATTGGGGTGGCTTGAAAGGTGCTTTACAGGCGCTATTTTTAGCTCTAAAACGCCTGAAAAGCGCCCCAGTTTGAAAGAGGTCAAACTTCAGTATGCCCTATTGGAAACTACAATTTTTGGTGATTTCTAATAACACTTTTGTGAGCCTTCATTCAGTATAATATGACTCTTATAGAAAAATGCAGAAAAACCCCAAATTCTTTCCCTTTTCTCCTAAAAGTGTTGGTCCCTGGAAATGTACTTTATTTTCACAATTTGTCTGAAAAAGTCTGAGTACATAGTTTTTAAATGTTCATCTCTTGGGTAACCATAGTTTTACTTTACAGAGCTATCCAGAGATATCGTTCTAACCAAATCCCGTAATCCACAATAGCTGTGCAGGCAGAACCTCAATGCTTGCTCTGTAATTACAGAGGCCTTGGCTAAACAGTTATCTGCTCTGATGTGAGCAATGCTATAGGCCTCCCCTGCTCGTGACCTAGACATGCCCATCACAAGTAATTGTCTATCCTGGTTTTGTTGAGCTATTCAGAGCTTTTAACTTTTCCTGCAGTGCACGTGTCTTCTATCTGACACACTACACAACACACTTTCCCGATTAAACCATCAGAACGCCCACTCACAATTTATCTAGCCTCTGGTTTTCAATTATTTTACACACAGTGGTCCTCTCCTCTGTTCTCGGCAGATCAGAGATGTGAAATGTTGATTTAACAAACGGTAAATGCGCAACGGATCAAATGTAGCATTCTCGATCTGAACAATGTTAGACAGGAAGGGGGCATTATGACGTCATTGTGAACCAGAATTAGAAACTTAATTAAAGACCGCCTGGGGTTGGTTCACATGGAACAGTGACTCAAGTGGAGGCTGGATTTGAATAGGCGTTATTGTTGGTAATAAAAAATGTCCTTTTGATGAAAGTTGTTCTTTTTTATCATTTTAGATTTATCAAGTTTATAGTTAGTGATGACACATTAAAAGTTATTTTCCTGTTAGAGTATGGCATTTTGCAGTGGCTTAGTTGTTAATATTCTGCAATGCAGGGTGGATGCCCGTGTGATTCCAACCTTAAAGGGAACTACATTTAGTTTGTCTCAAATTTTTGGATGCTCAATAAACTTTGGGCTGCATCAGGAAGTTGATCCGGTCTTAGACAGTGTCCTACTAGACACTACTAGGACAGGACACTCGTGGCACTTGCCCCTGGTTTCCTATTTGGTGCCCCAGGTGTTGGGGCTATAACCAGCTTATTTATTTAGTGTTACCATTGTCCCCTTTTGAAAATGTATGACTCCATGTTTCCCCCTCTCCCCGATATGTACCAAAGTAGTGTTTACTCTGTATCTTTCTAAAGAAAAAAATAGCTGTATGTGTGATATGGTTTAGTGCATCACCTGGGTCCTCCCCGTTGGGATATGTGTAATGTTTTTATAGAGCTTTATTTCTGGAATATTGTTTGTAGTTACTCTACTCCTATGTTCCTCGGGGGGGGTGTTAAATGAGGTGATGCTCTCCTTTCAGCAATTTATACCATACGCTTAAAAGTAATGAGTTCAAAAAATCTTTAGCGACTTCACTCAGAGGGGCTTTTTGGAGACGAAGAGGACTCTCTTCTAGGAATACTTTGTGAATATAAAATTGCCCAAAACTCAGTGGTCGGACTCTGTCAACTTTTGAGGCTAGAAATAACTGGGTGCATCTCACCATCCAAAAGCCTCTTGCATAATTTCTTCTGATGCACAGTGGCCCCAGAAAACTGGAGTTCTAGTGTTTCTCCATTCAAGTGATGAGTCTAGCATGGATGGATCAGATTGGGCCAGCATGGCCTTCAGGCACACAGCCTGCATGGAGGGGGGACACCCTCTAGCCCCTGGACTCCAGCCCTGAGGCCTAAATCCAGGTATTCTATCAGCCTGTCTGAAACCATGAATCAGACTGAGACAGAAGTACAGTTAAATCACACTTGTTTAATAATAATACTAAAAAAAGGTAAACAGACTAAACGTAGTCAAAACATAGCCAGAGTTCAGGAACCGGAACGGATAGTCAGGCAAGCCAAAACATCAGGGAGCCAGAGATGAGCGTAGTAGAACAACAAGCAGGATCTGGAGCCAGAAGGAATGTCAGCCGAGCAAGTCTAACAGGAACACAGGAGAGCATCTCTAGAGATGTGACCAAGGCGAAGGCAGAGATCATCTGGACTGCACGGCTTAAGTAGGCAGGACTGATGAGCAGGATATCATCAACAGGTGAGTCACTGTGGAGAGAGAGGAGCTGGCAATTAGCCAACAGCTGAGCGGCCAGCTTTAAGAAAAAAGGGCTGAGCCCAGCCCTGACACAGCTTTTCTGCAGCAGATGAAGGGCACTAAGACCCCTCCCAAGAAGAGAGTCCCCACCTAATTTAGAGTCTCCATCAGAGCGTTCTTATATCAAAGTCCCCCTTACATCAGGTTTCCCAGTTACATCAGGTTCGCCATCAGAGTCCCCTCTTACATCAAAGAGCCAGATACAGTCTTGCAGAAGGCCAGTTTTGGCCCGCAAGCTGTAGTTTGGAAACCCCTGTACTAGATTTAACATGTTGTAATGCTCTTAAGTGCTTTTTTTACCACTACTATACCCTTATATTGGCTTCTGAAATTTACAAATACAGCAATTTAAAAATTGGATGAAGGGTTTAGCACTGCAAAACTTTTTGAAAGATAAATAGTGCATTTTAAATACAACTATATAGATCAGACCAAACTGAGGGACAAAAAGAGGAGGAACGAGGGACAGAGGAACTTTGTTTCAAATCAGGGATAATTCTTTGAAATCAGGGACAGTTGGGAGCTATGCAGTTCCATAAACTCAATACAATAAGCTCCTGTTTATCGAGCTGTTCAGCTCCTTGAATGGTTCTTGTAAGTAGTTTTTTTGTGTGCTGGTCAAGTGTACTCTCTTGATGCTTGTGTGTACTCAGCCTTACAAAATGTAACACATAAGTATGGGTAATGCCGTATGCAGTAACCACTTTTGTTATTTATCTGGCTTCTTAGGTTCCGGAGGTAATATGAAACATCAGCATGCTTAGAAACATGGCAATAACTGTTTTTGATAATTAAAGGCCTGAAGATACATATATTCTTTTTCACTTGGCAGCAATCATCTGGTTTGGCATCCCTCATGACATTTTGGAGGTCTAAGCTTTGTGATATGTAACAAGTTCTATTGTTGCAGAATTCTGTTTTAACTGCGGTTTAGTACTATACTTATAATAATTTCATTGCTGGAGGGTGCACATAGCTAAATGCATTGAATTAGAAGGTGGAGATCCAAGTGGAGCAGTGTGTTTCCTTTTCTGGTGGTTAAAATGGGAAAGGGGAAAGAATGCTTAATACCTAATGCCTTTGTTGGATTACTTCAAATGGATATAGTGTGTCTAAAGTAGAGCTGGATTAAAACTAAACAGTGCGTTAACAGCATTGAGCCCTTACATTTAAACTGATGTAGAAATATTTCCACCTGTCTGTTGAAATACGAGGGTGCTTTATCAGATGTATGCTCATTCAGTTTAATCCCCTACTTGTTTGACTACTTAGGGGACATTTTTAACACAGCCTACATATCTCTTTCTGCTATATATTTCACATTGCATCAGACATCTTACAGGTCATTCAAGTATAGGCCACGGTATGGAGCATGCTGTGTTCTGGCTAACAAAGCAGAAAGAACTTTGTGGTTGGAGGAGAAGTTGTTCACATGACCTTCACAGGTTACATGATGGGACTCTCTTTTTTGGCTCTCTTTTTTTTTTTTTTCTCTTCCATTCAGAAGAATTTGGTTCCACTGGCTGCCAAGTCCAAAAGTCACAAAGCTAGCTTAACACTAAGGACATTTGTGTAACACATTTCTATGCTTTAGAAATGTGCAGTATTTTTTTAAAGTAATGATACTGCTGTGGTATATCCATATTTCTGCTTATAAGTGGACCCCTTAGTAGCCTAATAATGCAGACTAATAAAGACATCTATTATAGTAATCATTGTTTAGGGTGACCAACCCACTAAGCGGTGAAGGCAGCTTAAAGTGGATCTTGCACTACCAAGCAATTACCATTTTTTCACCCCCACACCATGCTAAAAACTCTTTTAATGACATGTAAAAAAAACCTTGCATCCAAAAAGGTTAGTTAATATGCATGCCTTACCCGTGCTTTTTTACTACAGTGGGTGACATGCCCATCTTTCCAGCGAGATCTCAGGGAATTCTAAGTACCTGAAATATCTTAGGGTGGCTCTGCAGTCCCTGGGATCTTGCCGGAAGCATGATGATGTCATGCTTGCCTTGGCACTACAGATGGAACTCAGAGGTCAACTAAGTGTTTTAACTGTCTTCTCCCCTCATAGGTATTGTTTTAGATATCTTGTCTATTGACGGACACTGGAAGTGGGGTTATTATGCTGTTTATGGGAGGTAGGGAAACTGGCAAACAAAGTTAATCCAGTTTTATATATCCCTGCTTCTAACCATCATGTCTTAGTTGATTGCTAGAGTCCTAGTAAGTTGACTGTCTTTTTTTCCCTCCTTTTAAGCTTATTTAGCTCTGTTGGCAAGCCTGAACCCTTCCCTTTGTTTTGAATGACTTCCACCACCACTTTGCGCTTTTTGTTTGTCTAATTACTAGAGCAATCTACTCCCAGAATCTCTAAGCGTGCTTTGGTTCCATCCCTGCAGAGTCAAGCTCCCCCCCCCCCGGCCTACAACTCAATGTGCCCAGGGCCCCTGTTTTCATCATCTCTGTTTTTACAGACCAAACAGCCTACTTCTAGAGAAGCTGTTTTGAGCTGCCTATAGATGACTTCGATATAAAGAGTAGTTTCTATCCTGGCTGATCTTAGTCTTTCGGAGCTTCTATGTCTATAAGACCTTTCTGTTACACCCACTGTTATGTCATTCCTTTGACAAGTAGTAACTCCTTATAGGATCATGGGCCTCTCCAGACAATGTGGCAGAGTTTTTCCCTTTGAGTGTATTTATGGCCCACTGTTCTCTATAGTGATCTATGTTAATGTTGAAATCCGTAAATGTGAGGACACCTTCAACTAGTTTGGTAGTTTATCTGACAAAGAGATTCCCTACTTAGTCCAATTACTTCATACTGGGATCTAACTCTTTGCTCTGTTTCAGTGGTGACTGTGATTTTGGTTTGGTAAACTGGTGGTCAGAGTGTACTCCTGCCTCAGTGCAGGAGATCACTGAAAGGGGCAGGCATCTGCTGAGTTCATCAAAGGCGACAGGAGAGAGTACACACTGTGATGGCCCGAAGTGTAAAGGAGCCCCTGTAGTATTGTAGCTAACAGTGGCAATTTGGGGATTTCTGACCAGTAATAGGTGACAACACGTTTGATATTTCTCATTTGTTCATTGACAGACACAGCCTTCATAACGATAGGGTTACATCGCCTCTATTAGGTGTAGGACTAGGCAGAACAAAAAGCAAACAAACACCTGGCTACGCCCATGGGTCGTCCTTAATATATAACCCCCGTCCTGCTCTAGGTATTCAGTTTTTTTCTGCCTAGTCTAGTAGAAGGACCTGGCTCCCTGTTGGGACCTGTGGTTCTTTGGATTTTTGTTTTATTTCTTTTATTTCTCTTTTTTCCTGTGATGATCTGCAATCAACTGCTGGGCTGGGTGACAGGCTGGATAATATAGGTCCTGGTAGTCTTCCCTGCCTGGCCATCGAGCGTGCGCAGACCTTAGCTTCGCGCTGGGTCGACCGCGACAAGCCCCATTCTGGAACGGGGCGGCCGGCGAGATTGAGTCTCACAGGGACACATATGACTGGGCTACTGCTGTCTGGATCACAGTGTCGCCATGGCCGACAGCCACTCCATCTAGGCGGGACGTGGATCCATCTGTGGAAAATGAGCGTTACCCGTGTACTTCACTGGAGCGTTAAGTAAGAGGCCCCCCGCCTCTCCTTCCCTGGAGAGGTGGGGGGTGCGGGTACTCCCTTAGGGTGGTCAGTCCCTCCGGGGTTCTCCTCCACCCCCCCAGGCAAGGAGGATCTGTCTGGGAGCATTACCCGTGCACTTCGCTGGAGCGGTAAGGGGTCCCCCACCTCTCCTTCCCTGGAGAGGTGGGGGGCACGGGTACTCCCTGGGGTGGTCGGTCCCTCCGGGATTCTCCTCCACCCTCCTCCCCCACCTCTTTCCTGGGTGAGGTCCAGGCTTCTGGCCTAGGGACTTTTTGGGACACACGGCCCCTGTTTTCCACCTTTGGGTATCTGGGGTGAGGCCTGTAAGGAGGGTGTTCGGGGGTCCTGGGGCTAATTTAGGCCACGGCTTTGCGGCCTACCAGCTGGGCCCCCCACTCATGGCTGGTGGGCAAAAATTTAGGCCGCGGCTTTGCGGCCTACCGGCCGAGCTACCGGCCATGGCTCAGGGTCAGCCTGGTCCCCCCGTATACCGCGTGCTCACGGCGGGCGGCCAGAAATTTAAGCCACGGCTTTAGCAGCCTACCGCCGTCCCCCCGCAGGCCGCGTGCAGCCAGAAATTTAGGCCGCGGCTTTTGTGGCCTACCGCAGTCCCCCTGCGGGCCGCGTGCTTGCGGCTAAAAATTTAGGCCGTGGCTTTTGCGGCCCACTAGGTTAAAGGTTTAGGCTAACAGGTCCTGGAGGTGATCCTGAATAAAAGCTTTCGAGCTGGTAGATTGGTAAAAAAAAAAAAAAAAAAGGCGGGGGAATAGGATATATTTAAAGGAATAGTACAGCCAACAGTTGTTTTGGCTGTACTTATCCTGTGGATGACAGTAGTGCAGTTCTTTCTACACTCCTGTGACCCGTTTTCAGCAGACAGTGGGCTGAAGTTACAGAGCCGGTCCAGGCTGGGGAAAGATTGCAATGGTCGGGATCTGCCCACAACCCTGGATCGGCAGCTAGCTCAACCTCTCAGTGAGCTGCTGCGATCAAAGACAGCTGATCGATTCTCAATGCTCCATGAGCAGAGAGCTGCTGATTGTCAGTCACTGGCTCTCTGCTCAGCCTGCCCCCTCCACAGCCCAGCACTGCAGTGAGCATGGGCAGGCTGAGCAGAGAGCCAGTGACTAACAGTAACTAACTTACTGCTCAGTGACTGCAGCTCACTGAGCAGTAAGAACCAAACGATCAGCTGTCTTTGATCACTCTGTTCTCAGTCTTGGAGCCGGCGGGGACAGATGCAGCATTGGACCAATGCTGCATCCACCTAGGTAAGTATGATAAAAAAAAAATTGCCAAACTTCTCTTTTAATGTATTCACTACACTTTCTAGCTTGGTCCTATAGGAAACCTCCTTTAAATTTACCATGCAAACCATCTACAACTCCTGCCCCCCTCTCGAGTTGCTAATCAGTCGAGACCACCAATATATTATAGTGCCAAGATGTGCATGTTTCTTAGCTGATTCTGCATAACAGAGTCCATAAACTCTTAAAAATGTCAGGCAAGGGCGAGCTGCAAAACTTTGATCTATGGGATAATAGTAAGTGGCTGTGAAGGAAAACATTGTTAACATTAATTTATGAGAAGGATAGTTCTGTTTGCTTTGTTTGGAAGGAGCTGTTTATTATTTTTTCATTGGCTCAGCTGGAATAGTTCATTAAATGCATGTATCTGTTATCCTTCCCTTAATTGATATGACATAGCTTTGTGGATGGTTAAGTAATGCTGTTCTAAAGACTTTTGTCTAAATCATAAGCTTTATGGTTTCCTGGTTATTTGCATTTTATAGCCCATGGGATTAAATACACTCCACAGGCTGAAACAAGATCTTGGTTTGGCCTGACCTTTCATTTTTCTTTACATAAGAAAAAAAAAAATTACCCAGCTTATTAGCCAGCTGATTAAGTGAAAGTCCCTGTCATTAGTATCTTAGCTCTGCAAACTATATTCTGTCCAATGTGTTTTCTATCTAGTACACTTTCTTTGTCACTAAACAACAGAGCCTAAAAACTGAATAGCATAGGATAATGATAGAGATACTGATGAACTAAAGGCGAGCAGATATAATTTCAAGTACCTTTCTAAAAATAATACAAAGTAGCAACGCTGACCAAAAGATGACCAGATAAGTGTAAAAATGAAAAATAAAAAATTAATTAGTCCAAATCAATGGTTGTGTACAAATGACGTAAGTAGTAAATAAACAGTCCATAAATGGCACAGAAAGTGAAGCCTGGAATACTCGAGCATCAAGCCACCAAGGAGCAAATTTAGGTATTACCCAGAAAATATAAAGAAAGACTCCATAGTGTATACCGTACCAAAAAGGATTTAATAGAATAAAAGGATTGCACTTGCAAATAAAAAGATAAAAACTATCATAACAAACAGCCGGCCAGCAAGCGAACACCGGTCCACTGAAAAAGCATGTTGACGTCAGCACATCAACCTCCCTACGTGCGCTTCGTCACAATCTGACGTCGTCTCGGGGATTTTTTTTGCATATATATAGTGTATATGTTTTTAGCGTGGTATTTTTATATTATTACCTTTCTAAAAATGTGTTACTTTTTTCACACATGGTTGCTCTGTTAAAAGTCCAAGTCCATGGATCCTCCAGCAGCAGTTACAATTTTTTCTTAGAAAAAGCATGCACTCTGGCATTGTGCACTGCAGACTCATCTGTTCAGCAATTGAGCATTTCTCCTCTTCCAGGTTAAATAACACTCGGTGTCATTTTGTCATGTTACAACCAAAAACGTAAATGTATTTTATTGGGATTTTATGTGATAGACCAACACAAAGTGGCACATAATTGTGAAATGGAAGAAAATGATAAATGGTTTTCAATTTTTTTTTTTTTTACAAATATCTGAAAAGTGTGGCATGCATTTGTATTCAGCCCCCCTGAGTCAATACTTTTGTAGATCCATCTTTCGCTGCATTTACAATTGCAAGTCTTTTTGGGGATGTCTCTACTAGCTTTGCACATCTAGAGAGTGAAATGTTTGCCCATTCTTCTTTACAAAATAGCTCAAGCTCTGTCAGATTGGATGGAGAGGGTCTGTGAACAGCAATTTTTCAAGTCCTGCAATAGATTCTCAATTGGTTTTAGGTCTGGACTTTGCCTGGGCCATTCTAACACATGAATATGCTTTGATCTAAACCATTCCATTGTAGCTATGGCTGTATGTTTAGGGTCATTGTCCTGCTAGAAGGTGAACCTCCGCCCCAGTCTCAAGTCTTTTGCAGACTTTAACAGGTTTTCTTTTAGGATTGGCCTGTATTTGGCTCCATCCATCTTACCATTAACTCTGACCAGCTTCCCTGTCCCTGCTAAAGAAAAGCATTCCCACATGATTCTGCCACACGGTGGAGATGGTGTGTTCAGGGTGATGTGCAGTGTTAGTTTTCCGCCACACAGGGTGTTTTGCTTTTAGGCCAAAAAGTTACATTTTGGTCTCATCTGACCAGAGCACCTTCTTCCACATGTTTGCTGTGTACCCCACATGGCTTCTCACAAACTGCAAATGGGACTTCTAATGGCTTTCTTTCAACAATGGCTTTCTTCTTGCCACGTGCTAGGTTTGTGGAGTGCACGACTAATAGTTGTCCCGTGAACAAATTCTCCCGCCTGAGCTGTGGATCTCTGCAGTTCCTTCAGAGTTGCCATGGGCCTCAAAGCTTGGGATATTTCTTTATAACCTAACCCCGCTTTAAACCTCTCCACAACTTTATCCCTGACCTGTCTGGTGTGTTCCTCGGCCTTTATGATGCTGTTTGTTCACTAAGGTTCTCTAATAAATCTCTGAGCGCTTCACAGAACAGCTGTATTTATACTGAGATTAAATTAGACACAGATGGACTCTATTTACTGATTAGGTGACTTCTGAAGGCAATTGGTTCCACTAGATTTTAGTTAGATTTTAGTTAGGGGTATCAGAGTAAAGGGGGCTGAATACAAATGCACGCCACACTTTTCAGATATTTATTTGTAAAATATTTTAAAAACTATCAATCTCCTTCCACTTCACATTTACGTGACACTTTATGTTGGTCTATTACATAAAATCCCAATAAAATACATTTACATTTTTAAGTGTAACATGACATAATGTGGAAAATGTCAAGGGGTATGAATACTTTTTCAAGGCACTGTATATGCTAATATGTTAAGAGCATGACGTTCAAGTCTGTATAGCATGCCAGCCAGTTTTAGAAGGTCATTAGACACAATACTTGTTCACACCAGTGAAGGCTCAATGCAAGGGCACATAGAAATTGTTCTCATCATACATGTTAGTTTGTGTGCATCGCCAAATGCAGCATGTCTGCCCTTTTTACGCAGCACACCGCACGTCAGCACAAGGGTTGGTGTGAACTGGCCCTCAGGAATCTTCTTGGTCTAATTTTTAAGTTCCCAATCTTTAGCTGTAGTGTTCATTTAATTGGCTCTTGCTTATCAACACTTTTTGTGGCGTCACAAAATAATAATGGAGAGTAAAGTATGCGGCTACTTGGAGCACACGGGTTTTATCAAAAAAAGATGCTTGGAAGATATTGTTTAACTCTTAACAGTTAAATAATTTAAGCAAGTTGAATAAACATGGGTAATTTTTTTAAAAAGCTATTCTTATTTCAAATATAATGGAAATATGCCATACGGGCCAGTTGATATGCTGTCCACATCATTATTTTGTGATTCCATCTTATGAAAATGTTCACATCCAAATGTTTAGTTCCCAAAAATTACACATTATTAATGTGTAATTGTAATGGAGTTAGTTTTCCACATGAAATAAACATTTAACTAGTTATACCCAAGACTTCTCACAATTTCCAATTTCACCTGGAATGTTTCCTTTCTTTTCTCTCTTCAAAGTGTTTCTCAACCCTATCAATGAACTTCTCTTATTTGATCCCCTTTTTTTTTATCTGGTAAATACACCATTGTACATGTTTTTTTGTTTTTTTTAACATATTGGATAAAAAATAATACCCGTTGATCCTGCCAAGACTCCTGTGAGCTCGTATAACTTCCTGTAGCGAACTGACAATGCCGACCTCAACGAGGAGCTCCAGTCTCCCTCCAAAAAACTGAAAGTTAGCAGCTGAAAATACTGTAGCTTCTGACTTTTAATATAAGGACACTTAACTGTCCAGGGATCCAGCTCTGTCCTCACATGAGCTGATTCTTCAATCTGCTTGAGATACAGGCGCCGGCATATTACCTAAGGGAAAATGGCTGTGAAGCCCTGTGGCGTCACAGCTGGTTTTCCATTGCAAATGCGTCCCACTGTCTTCTGGGACCTGTGATGTATCCTAGAAGGCTGCAGGGGAAGGAGGGGGCTGAACTTTGCTCAGGTCACTGACCATAAATGGGAGTGGGTTCCTATCAAAACCGGGGGGGTGCAAATAAGCGGAACTTCCCCTTTTGGGTGAAGTTCCACTTTAAGCTTTAAACATTGTTATCAGCCCTGTTTAGTTCACAATAGAACACCCCCCCCCCCCCACACCACCACCCTTACCCCCTATGATATGGAGATGAAAAGAGTGTTTCATGTTCCTAACATACTTTCTGTTACTCGCAATGCTCCTCCATAGATACAGGAAGTGTGTTATTGGCAGGATCACCAAGTGAAAATAAGCAAACAAAAGAAAGGGAAAAAAAATACTTGCTTTCGGATTTGGATACACTTCCATGAATAGCTCAATAAAAATTAATTGCTAAAGCTAATCAGAAGTTCAGGCAGTGTTCTTGGAGAAAAATCTCATGCAATAATATATGTGAATTGACTTTAACACTCACCTCCAAAATCAATAAAATGTGTGCGTGGTAAATTCATCTGATCCATGCAGTAATGTTTTTAGTGAACGGGAAAAAAAAATCTATTTTTGATTGTAAAAAAATATACTTTATGCTTTTTGTAATTAAGCCTGTTGTTTTTTACTCTCCTCAATCTAATGCTTATTCTGGCATGAGGGCGTACAGATTGATTCTGCCTTCAACAGATATGATATTGCAAAACCAGACTAGTTAAATCATTGTTTTCACCATACTTGTTTCAGGCTTTTGAGTATTCATTCTTTAGGAGACATTCAAATTTTATTTTTCAAATTTCTTTAATGCTGGTATTTTGTTAAATGCAGTTCACTGTGGCACAGATGTACAATTCTCTTGGAGTGATTTTGCTTAAAAACGAAAAGCTAGAGCAATCAGATTCCTTTTTATGGTTGAAACGATAAATTGTTAACTTGATAAGAGAATTGCTTTTTTATTTTTGCTATGATTTCCTAAAGCAATCCTGTTTTTCCCACAATGGGCCAAGCAACAGGTTCATTTTAATTTTGCCCTCTCTAAATGCATGTACTCTTCATCCTTTCTCTTGAAAAATCCTGGGAAAGCGAAGGGTCCAAAATTCCGCAAGAACATGCTCCTCAGCTTACCTGGGGTTTGAAGGCCCAGTGACCTCTCCCTCACCTAGACAAGTGCGCCGAAAGCCAGGGTATAGGGTGATTATTTTATAGGTTTCTCCCAATATTTTCTCTTAGCAACTCATTTATTTTTAGCCTTTTTTCTTGCAATGTTCAGTTTAAGTATTGTCACATTCAATGGATAAGGGTGAGGCCAGCGAGTAAGTAGCATATATCACACACATACACACACACGCACTGCACCTATTCTCAGCATCAAAAGAGTGATTAAAGTCATATTAGACAATATTTTTATTCTCCAAAAATAATCCACAAACATCCACTATTTAATAGTCATGTGATCTATTTTTCAGGAAGTCCTCTTTCTGTGTTTTTCTGCCCCAATGTCCTCTGTGAGCTCCAAAAATCTCTCCTTTTCCCCTCACATCCATTTCTTTGGAGCAAGCGGTGCATGTTAGTTGTGGTCATGTGCACATTACAAATCCCATAGTCCTCAGTCCATGCAGGGAAAAAGCAAGAGAGAATGGCTGTTTCTGCATACATTACAGTGGGACCGTGCAGAATGAAAGTAGCCATGCTCTAACAGGAAGTCGGCTCACAGCAGCAAAAAAAAAAATAGGATTTTTTACTTACCGTATATACTCGAGTATAAGTCGTTCCGAGTATAAGTCGAGGCCCTAATTTACCACCAAAAAATGGGAAAAACTTATTGACCCGAGTATAAGACGAGGGTGAGAAATGCACAGCTACTGTAAGTGGAAAAGAGGGTCAACAATGCCCATTTGCAGCCTCACTGTGCCCATTTGCATGCCTCACTGTGCCCATTTGCAGCCATAGGTCCCCCGAACTTCAAACTCGGTAGTTAAGGGTTCCTAGATGCCCCCTAGCTGCAGCCAAAATTTGGGGTCACTAAACCCAAAGGGTCCCAAAATGACATTGCTGCAGATGGACACAGTTGACCAAATTTGGGGCCCCGTATCTTGGGGCCACTTAGAGCTAAGAACCCCAAATTTGGTGTGCAAATCCAGTGGAACTAGCACCATAAAATGTCCAAAGCTGGGGTTTCTAGCACTAAGTGGCCCCGAGATACAGGGCCCCAAAAATCGGTTCAGAAAATGTCAAGCACTTTTCTGTAGCAGAGAATGACATTTTCCGAACTGGATTTGGGGCCCCGTATCTCGGGGCCACTTAGTGCTAGGAAATCCATCTTTGGATATGTTGTGGAACCAGTTCCACTGGGTTTGCACACCAAATTTGGGGTTCCTAGTACCAAGTGGCCCTGAGATACAGGGCCCCAAAGTCGGTTCGGAAAATGAAATTTTTTGCTGCAGAAAAGTGCTTGACTCGAGTATAAGTCAAGGGGGGCACTTTCAGCACAAAAAAATGTGCTGAAAAATTCGACTTATACTCGAGTATATACGGTACCCTAAAATCTATTTCTCTGAGTTCATTGACAGACACAGCCTTCTTTATTCAGAACAGTAGGGTTATATTATCTCCGCAGTAGTAGGACTAGGCAGAACAAAAAAACAACCCCTGGCTACGCCCATGGGCTGTCCTCCATCAGTATATAACCGCCTCCCTGCTCTAGGTATTCAGTTTAGTAGCAAGCAGTACCAAAAAACTCCATAGAGGGGTGGGTGCTGTGTCTGTCAATGAACTCAGAGAAATGGATTTTATGGTAAGTAAAAAATCTTATTTTCTCATTCGTTCATTGACAGACACAGCCTTCTTTATTCAGAATGGTAGGGACGTCCCAAAGCAGTGCTGAACATGAGGGGTGGGACAGCGAAAAATCCAAAGGTAACAGGAGCTTCACACAGGACAAGCTGGAACCCAACCTGAACGATACCCCTTCAAGAGGGATTAGACCCCCTTAACAGCAGCCTGCAAAAAGCTTGCGGCCAAAAAAGGCACCCGCAGATGCCAACCCATCCACTTCGTAGAACTTGTGGAAAATGCGCCACGAACACCTGAAGACAGAAGGCACTAGGTGCCTGAGAAGAATGCGCCGTAACAGGGAAAGCAGGAACCTGATTCCTGACAGAATAGCTCAGAGTCATCAACTGTCTGATCCATCCAGAAGAAGGTCGCAGAAGAAACGGACAGCCCCTTTCTTGGCCTGTCTGTGAGTACAGAGAGCCTGATCTCCAAAAGACTCAGTAGCTGGCAACTAAAACCGAATCCCAAACCACATCCCAGGTAGATAAGGCAAATTCCCTGGGATGAGTTGCCAGGGACACAAGAAAGGAAACGCAATGTCCTTGTTCAAATGGAAACCCAGGGACGGAACTATAGAGAAGGGCGAAGCACCACCTAAACCTGGGTAAGGTGAACAGGAGATAACACCACCCTTTTCAACACCCTGTGAGCAGAGGTGAAAGCCACCAAGAGGCCACCTTCCGAGACATAGTAAGCAGTGGAATCTCCTGATATTTTGAGGGAGAGAGAGAGCGGCTCCCGGAGAACCAAAAACACCACGCTCAGATCCCACGGCGGTAGAAAAAAACGCACTGGTGGAAACAGACGTCTAACCCCTTGAACAAAGGTACGCACCAGGGAGTGCGAGACCAGGGGATGCTGAAGACTACCACCCAGGCTGACACCTGGCCCTCGATGGTACTCGAGGCACATTCCTGCTAAACCCCCGTAAATGGGGGTCGGAATTGGAGCCACCTAGAAAGAACAAGGATGAATGCCTGGTGATTCACACCAGGATATATGCGCTCTCCACACCCGGAGGTTACAACCTCCTAAAAGATGGACTCCCTAGCCATCAACAGTGTCGAAACTGCCGCGCCTGGCTCAACACAGCCAGGCCGTTAAAACCAGTGACTCTAAGGCAGGATGGAAGAATGGCCTTGGGACCATAGATCCTTCCCCAGAGGCAGTCGACAAGGAACGCCAGCGACCAGGCGCACCCGGTTGGCGTACCCAGACCAACTGGACCCAACCGTGGGTAATAGAATGACCGGAACCCCCGCACCTGTGCTCCTGCGTAAAAGCCACATCAGAAGCTGGAGAGGAGGAAAGGCATAGGGAAACGTCACTGGCCCCATGGTCCACCAGAGCTGCCAGAGCAACCTGTGACCTTACTAGAAACCTTGGTACCGTCCAGTTGAACCAGGACACCAAGAGAACTACCTCATGAGTGTCCCAGCGGGAACAAACCCGAAGAAACCTTGCCCGGTGAAGGACCCATCCGTGGTCCAACCCTCGCCAACTGAGGTATCCGCCTGTCAGCATTCCACTTCTGGAATGCATACACCGGAAAAGGGCTGGACGAAACGTTCTGCCCCGGGGAATACTGGCAACAGCCAGGGGCGCCACAGCCTATTTGACCCACCCTGGCGAGGAGCAGAAGCTATCGGGGTTGCCTTGTCTGACTAGAACCGTACCGGGAGCCCCCGCAGCCAGACTTAGCCTGATCACTCAAAGTTCCAGGATATTACCTGGTATGCCGGATTCCACCAGTGTACAATGACCCTGAGCATAGCTCAGTCCCAGGACATCCTACCCGGACCAACTGGCATTGGTGGTCACCCTGTTTAATACAAGGGGGAAAGGATTTATCCCGCCGAAGAACCGGAGAGCGAGCCACCAGACCAGGGAACCCTGGTTTCCTAACTCAGCCAAATACGATTGTCCCGAGACCTCAGGCATTTGTCTCATGCCAGGATTTCTCTGAAGGGAGCTTGTATGGAACTGCGCAAATGGAATAGTTTCAAAAAGGTAGAAACTCTCTGACCCAACACCCACACACAGGTCCGCAGAGGGCCTACCTGCCCGAAAGAAAAATAAACGCAGCATGCAACTTCTGGAGTTTGTCCAAGAGAAGAAAACACGCTGGCCAGAGCTGAAGCTCGGGCTTAGACAATGCGACGTTCTGGAAGGACCCAAGCAGACTTCAGATAGTATAGATGCCTACTGAAAGGTCTCTATAGAAACTACCTTGCCCCTCGGGTAGCTCAGGAGTGGTAGAAGATCGTCCAGGCAGCCAGGACCGCAAACCCCCACAGATGCAACCATACCCAATCCGGGGCCAACACCTCGTGAATACCCGAGGAGTGGTGGCCAGACTATGCGCTGTTCATGTGCCGCACCCACAGCAAAACAGAGGAAGTGCTGGAGACGGGCACATGACAGAATGCGTAACAAGCATTCGTGATGTCGATAGAAACCAGAAGGTCCCCATGATGAAGGGGTGCTAACGGACTCCATCCTGACCTACTGTACCCACACAAGGCAGGTCAGGGGCTTAAACTCTTCCTGATGCAAGGACCGTGACAACCACACTCTGCAGCAACTGAGCTTGCACATCCCCCCGCGGAGCATAGCAAGTGGTCCGGCAGTAGACGCCCATTTGGAAGTATTGACATCCAGGGTAGCCCCCAAAATACCTGTCTAAGCACCACTGAGGAGACCTTAGAAGCTCAACAACCAGGGGAACTATGGACAAGAGGCGTAGCTGACATATTGCAGTGCCTGGACCATAGGTCCGGCAATGCAGCAAAGGCAGGGGAATTCCCAAATAGGGACCCCACAGCAAGATTTTTTTTTTTTTTTTTTTTTGAAACACAAATGCACTCTAGACCCTCCCAGCCTTCAAGGACAATATTGTCAAGATAAGAGGGAAAAGGGAACGCTTTCACCGCGCAAGACGGCTTATGAGGTATCGGCTCTCCGCCGCAGCCACCGCTGCATCCCCCACCTTGAAAGGTTCCTGCACAGATGTAATAAGTGTGATAACCAGCGATTTTTCATGCCCTACTGCAGTTATCCTCACTCCCTGACAAGATAGGGAGCGTGGCCACCACCCCGCAAGGTGGGCCGCGTCCTCAGAGCCAGATAGGAGACAGAGGGGGGAGGGGAGGGCAGGGGTGCCATATGATAGGCTATATGTCTAAGCCCTACCCCAAAAAAAATAGGGGGAGGGGGCCACCAACTGGAACCCCCTCCGCCCGAGGTCCACATATGGGATGTTGACTGGGGCCCCTCACAGGGGGCACAGACCAAGGCCCCTTTACAGGGGGCACAAAACAGAGCCCCTCACAGGGGGAACAGACCGGGGGCCCCTCACAGGGGGCAAATGCCGGGGCCCCTCAAAGGGGGCACATATTGGGGCCCCGCACAGGGGCACAGACCGGGGCCCCTCCCAGGGGCGCCGATCCAGGAGGCCACAGAAGCCGTGACCTAATAGGTACAAAAACGTGGTGCAGCAGGCCGCAAAAGCCGCGGGCTAAATTTTGGCTGCCCGCTGCGAGCATGCGACCCATGGTAGGACCGGACCGCCCCAACCGGACAGCCGGTCGGTAGGCCGCGGCCTAAACTTTCAGACCTCCAAGCCGGTAGGCTGAAAAGCCACGACCTAAATTTTCGCCCGCGAGTGCGGTAGGCCGCAAAGCCGCGGCCTAAATTTTTGGCCGCTGGCCACGAGTGCAGTGCCACAAAGCTGCGGCCTAAATTATGGCAACCACTCACCTCCCAGGCCCAACCCTAAATGCCCCCCCCCCAGTAACAACCCGAACGTGGAAAAGTGGGGCCATGTCCACAAAGCCCCTAGGCTGGGAGCCTGGGCCTCTCCCAGTATGGGGGGGAAGGAAGGGGGTAGAGGAGAACTCCAGAGGGACGACCACCCCAGGGAGTGCCCGCGCCCCACACCACTCCGGGGAAGGAGAGGAGGCGACCCCTTACCTCTCCAGTGAAAAGCGCGGGTAACGCTCCCAGACAGATCCCCCTCGCCACTGAAGTGGGGGGGCTGTCGGCCATGAGGAATGCTGCGACACAGGCCGAGACCCGGTCGTTTGCGACCTTGCGAGACGTTTAACTCGCAGGGACAGCCCCTGTCCAGTGGGGATATGTCGCAGCCGACCTAGCGCGTAGCTGTTGTCTGCGCGCTCTCGCTGGCCAGACTGGGGTGACCACTGGATCAAGCGTCCAGCCTGTCGCCCAGCCCAGCAGTTGATTGTCATTTTCTCTTTTTCCTGGATTTTTTCCGGTGAGATCTACAAACAACAAAAAAAAAAATTTGCAGGACTAGAGATCCCAGCACGAAACTAGGTCCTTACTCCTGACTAGGCAGAAAAAAACGGAATACCTAGAGCAGGGAGGGGGGTTATATACTGACGGAGGACAGCCCATGGGCATAGCCAGGGGTTGTTTTTTGTTCTGCCTAGTCCTACTCCTGCGGAGATGATATAACCCTACTGTTCTGAATAAAGAAGGCTGTGTCTGTCAATGAACGGATGAGAAAAGGAATTCTGAGACTTTGGGAACTTTGTTGAGTTAGGAATTAGTTTATTTAGCAATACATATGTAGCACTAACCCCTGAAGGAGCTGCTGATTTATATCGGGCTGTTACCGTCATCTCCTTACCCGTAGTTTCACCAATACTAGAACTTAGAGTCCATGTTGAGCTTTGTATCCGACAATGTAGGCACCAGTCACTTAGTACTTTTTCAATGCTTTAATAGGAAGTAACTTGAAGATGTAGCAGGAAAGAGGTAGAAGAAGAGTTGCAGGGAAGTTCAAATACCTTTTCTTTAGCACACTAAGGAATTTGAAATCTTGGGGATGAATATACCTTCTATCCAGGATTAAATCTTTGCTCACCCGGATAGATCTCTCTCACTGACCTAGCAGTCGAAGCGCAGCACGAACAAAAAGTCTCTGCCACAGACTTGAAAAGAACAATTTTACTGTACGATCCTCTGCCACAGGACGTAGTAGTAGTTTTAGATGAACTGCAACACAGTACCAGAACCTTTAAGCTGACCCGGCAGTACTTGTGCGATAGATTAGGTTAAGATGCATCCTCCAATTGAGTCACCAGGCCCCTCTTGAGACACCAGTATTCCGCACGGTCCTCTCCAAAGACGGGTCCTCCCCTGGGTCTTCTCAATTGTCCGGCTTCTTCCCGCAGGACAGACAGCACAGGACCATCTCCGCAGCAGTAGGCCCCAGACATGCTTCTGGGCCTACCTGCACGGCTGCAGCATCGCAGCCCTCCGGCGTGGAGGGCCACGAAGTAAAACTCCCCGTCACATGCCAGGAGGGCCAGCAGGTGAAAGAGACAGAAAAATGGCGTCTGCCCCTTAAGTACTCTCTCCCAGAATGCCTAGCAGTGGACCACCTTTGCCGATTTACCTCTGGGAAAGAAAAGCACTCTATATACGTCAGCTTGTTGCTTTCCAACACCGACCCATGGTGACGACACCTACAGGCAACAATGTGGAACTGCACGCAACACAGCTAATGCTGGAACAGAGGCTAATTTAGCCATAGATTAAATTTGAACTATGTACAGAACAGATGACCCACTAAATTTACATATAAGCGGTAGATTAGAAATCTACCAGTGCTACACATATTTGAATATATATATATTTTTTGTAAACCTGTGTCATTCAGATGAGTTTAATGGTTTAGGGGTGGAGTTTAGAGGGGGGGGGGGCTGGCTTATCTGCTCTTCTGTTCTGGGTTCAACAGCTTATATGCTTGGTATCTCTAGGGAGAAAATGTGGTTACCTTTTTATTTCAAATGGGCAATGCTGATATTTGCACGTGTGTACAGAAATTATTCTGCTACATTCTGACCAAACCTGCACCGACTTGGGATTTTGCTAATCTTATGGTCTATGGTCGCTTTTTAATGTGGAATGAAATGCTTTTTAAACGCAATTTGCATGGCTGCAGCTTTACCTCACCGATTTTCTTTCGCCTAGCCTTCTTGTACTTTACCTGATTTCTTATTTCTGATCAGCTGAAATCTTTCAGCACTTTAAAGCTGGAAAAACATATGCTCTAACTGGTTTCCTTATTTACCTAGCTCTTTCCGCAGTCCTTTGTGGGTGGCTGCCCTGTGTTCATACTCCTAATCAATGGCTTGCTTCAATGAGCGTGAAGAAAATATGCTTGGGTATGCTAAAACAAAATCTAATCTACGGGTATACAACCTGTCTGATCTTGTTGACTGAATCAGAGAAAGTTGGACAAGAAAACAATTAAACCTTGGGGATATTTAGCTTACAGTTTGTTTTATGTTAAGTTTGTGCAATATGCCAGTTTTTTTTTATGTCAAACAAGTCTTGCATTCTCGGACTTAAAATTAAGTCTTTTAAGTGCATGCTGATGTATTACTTTACTGTAGGCACTTCACTTCAAATAGAGTACACCTCCCAGAACTCCTCTCCTATTTACGTTCTTATAAAATGGAAGAGACATGAGCAGCATTTACTTTGTGTGCTCCTTTCTTCATGTAGAGAAATTGTCTTTAAGATTAAAGACTCTGGTTGTGTCTCTCTAAAACATGAGTCCATGCAAAGTCATGTGCTTAAGATGTTCAAGTTTTTTCTGTTGCGCATTGCAGAAAACACTTGTCATACTATTGCATAATTCACAATCGCTTGATCAGAGAAATATTAGAAAAGTTATATTGCTTGTAGATCACCCCTGCCTCTTCTGTGTGTAATGCCAGATTGCAGAGATTAGAATAAAAAAAAAAATGCTGAGGTGCCTGCACATACCTGCAGAAGCGTCTAATGTCCAGTAGAAGGAGCTGTGAGCCCCGAGCGCGTAGCCTGTACTATCCCTGCATTATCCCCAACACCAGCCTGGACGTTTGCCGTGCATCAGTGACGTCATTTCCTCTTCTGCACTCCAGAGTGGTCAGCGTGGAGCTTTCCATGCACTGGTTGCAGTGGTTCAGCCTGTGTACATACTCCACACCCAGACGCCTGAAGGAATGAAATCCGAGCCGGAAACAAGATCACCGCACATCCCAGGACACTTTTAAATCTCAAAGAAACACCTCCACCCTGCGAACCAGTAAGTGTAATTGTTACACTAACTTTTATTTTTGCATAAACAAGCTACCACAGTTGGCGCCTCCACACCCCTCCTTTTTTCAACATTGATTATCAACAGAGGTAATGGACACCCTCTGAGGATGGCTGCCTCCTCATTCTAGAATTTACCTGCCTTATTTTAATGTGCTATTATAGCTACCATTGTACTATTTACCTTAGACATCACATGTTGCGGAGCGCCGGAAAACCCCCCCTTTTGTTTCTCGTCTAATGTCCTCCATCTATGGCAGTGATGGCAAACCTTGGCACCCCAGATGTTTTTGAACTACATTTCCCATGATGCTCCACTACACTGCAGAGTGCATGAGCATCATGGGAAATGTAGTTCCAAAACATCTGGGGTGCCAAGGTTCGCCATCACTGATATATGGTCTAATCTCTGGCCTGTCCCTTTATACCACCTGCATGGCCAGTGAGGCAGCCCATCATAATATTGGACCAATAGGAATGTGACTGTGGGGGTGCTAGCGGCAAGTTTCAACACAACCTTCAATTGTTGGAAGTGCCCCATAATATAAGTGTAAAAAGTTTATTAGAGGCAACTGCATCACTTCTTATTTTTGTTTAATATTAAATTGATCCTGCTATAAAAAAAAAAAACAAAAAAAAAAAACAAATCCCAGAAAGGTATACTTGCAAAAGAAGAGAGTGAAAACTTTGTCCAAAACACCAGTCTATTCAACAGAAGTCTGCTGGTAAACCAACACTTTCAGGAACCAGTCATGTGGGGTTGGCTGGAGGAACCTGCTGTACAGAACCAAGGAGATGGATATTTCCAGATGTGTCACTTGTCCAGTGGACTTCAATGCAGGTTTTCTGATGAACAGAGTGACTTAATGGTGGCTACATGCTCAGATAAGGGTCTGCTATGGAATTTGGGGGGGGCACCACACCATTTTTTTTTAAATCCATACCAAACCTGACGGTGGTATGGATTGCCGGCAAGTCTCCTCTTTTTTTTCTTTTTTTTTTTTTTACATTCAGCTGTCAGCGGGGAACCCTGCTGACAGCGGATAACTCTTTGGTTTTTTAGGGACCCGGCGGCCTCCCACTCCTTAACAACCATGTTGTTTACCGGTTCCTTAAATAGCACATGTCGGGTCCACTACTTATTTACCGCATGCATTTATCTAATTTTTTTTCTTTTGTGAATTGACTTGAACTCCTGTTTCATGCAGTATTTACTGAGCGTTTTTGGTTTATGCGATAAACACCGCATAGAGCAATAGTGAATTGACATTTTCAGGATCGTATTTGGGAAAACACCCAAATACTGCCTGTAATCTGCTTTTGTGACTGAAGTTATTCACAGGATTGCTTTCTTTTTCCTTGCCAAAAAGTTGTAGGGAGTCTATCATGCTTGCAACTTGTGACCATGCTAGGAAGAGCTTGTAATTCCTACTTACCAGTTTATTAAAAAGCAGGTCACCTTTCCTACCTCAATCTAGTGTTTCAGGCATTGGTGGGGCTTTTATAGTCCCATCTCAGCTAAGAATGAAGTTGTAGAGACAGGTTAGGCCTATTTGTAGATACAGAACTGTGTCAATTAACTTGCTATAAATGTTGGTAGTCATCTAGTTTCCCCTACTATATTAACCTCAAAGTCAAAATGATAGCATTGTGCTAGATTTATAATCTCTCAGACTTAGACTCTGAGACTACAACATTTATAGTCTTCAGTGGTCAGAGTCCATCTTCTAGCAACAAAGAAAAACTCATTTTAAAGAGTCACACAGAGGAAGGTTTTTTGGGTAAAACCTTTATCAGCAGGAATCTTGTAATGTCTGCTTAGAAAGAAATGTATCTTTTAAATGTTTAAAATGGCTGACAAGTTCACGAGTTAAAATTGCCATGTGGAGTATTGCCTCAAAGAAACAAATTATATTCAAACCTTTACTTGACTGCCAGTTGATAGGGCAGGAACCCGATTCTCAATTTTGCAGCAATACAGACATTTCCTCTTTGAAATTGCTTAATAAAGTCTGTTTTAAAATAGCACAGAAAGGCCTCAATATTCTGCCCGTCTGGACCTTAAACAGCCCCTGCCATTCCACTCCAAAAGGTGAGCCTAATGCCCCGTACACACGGTCGGATTTTCAGACGGAAAATGAGTGATAGGACCTTGTTGTGGGAAATTCCGACCGTGTGTAGGCTCCATCACACATTTTCCATCGGATTTTCCGACACACAAAGTTTGAGAGCAGGCTATAAAATTTTGTCGGAATTTCCGATCGTGTGTACACAAATCCGCCGCACAAAGTGCCACGCATGCTCAGAATAAATAAAGAGATGAAAGCTATTGGCTACTGCCCCGTTTATAGTCCCGACGTACGTGTTTTACGTCACCGCGTTCAGAATGATCGGATTTTCCGACAACTTTGTGTGACCGTGTGTATGCAAGGCAAGTTTGAGCCAACATCCGTCGGAAAAAATCCTAGGATTTTGTTGTCGGAATGTCCGATCAATGTCCGACCGTGTGTACGGGGCATTAGTCAGTTATGTCAACAGGGGGCTATTCTGGGCCTTATTAAATAAATCAATGGTGCGCGTAATGGTTTCTTGCTGCCATTTATACGTATTGTGGATAGGCTTAATTTCTGATGCAAATTAAATGATTTTCTTTTGAAAACCAGCAAACCGCTTACATTTGAACAATAAGTCTGGATCCTGAAGCATCGCATACATTTTCCATTTGTGATGCAAACTTCCTGCTATAGCAGGTAAAAAATTAAAGTTAAATTTAATTGTCGGAAATTGGCACAGGGATGACTATATCTGCGTAGATACACCAAGAAACTGGGACCAGACCATATGTTCAGTGCCTTGAAAAAGTATTCATACCCCTTGAAATTTTTGTCATGTTACAGCCAAAACCGTAAATGTACTTTATTGGGATTTTGTGTGAGACCAACACAAAGTGGCACATAATTGTGAAGTGGAAGGATAATGATGAATGGTTTTCAATTTTTTTTTACAAATAAATATGTGAAAAGTGTGGTGTGCATTTGTATTCAGCCCCCGTTTACTCTGATACCCCTAACTAAAATCTAGTGGAACCAATTGCCTTCAAATGTCACCTAATTGGTAAATAGAGTCTACCTGTGTGTAATTTATTCTCAGTATAAATACAGCTGTTATGTGAAGCCCTCAGAGGTTTGTTAGAGAAACTTGGTAAACAAACAGCATCATGAAGGTCAAGGAACACACCAGACAGTCAGGGATAAAGTTGTGGAGAAGTTTAAAGCAGGGTTAGGTTATAAAAAAAAAATATCCCAAGCTTTGAACATCTCACAGAGCACTGTTCAATCCATCATTTGAAAATGGAACAAGTATGGCACTACTGCAAACCTACCAAGACATGGCCGTCCACCTAAACTGACAGGCCGGGCAAGGAGAGCATTAATCAGAGAAGCAGCCAAGAGGCTCAGGTGGGAGAATCTGCCCACAGGACAATTATTAGTCGTGCACTCCACAAATATGGCCTTTGGAAGAGTGACAGCCATTGTTGAAAGAAGAAAGCCATTGTTGAAAGAAAGCCATAAGCAGTTCCATTTGCAGTTTGTGAGAAGCCATGTGGGGGACACAGCAAACATGTGGAAGAAGGTGCTCTGGTCAGATGGGACCAAAGTTGAACTTTTTGGCCTAAAAGCAAAATGCTATGTGTGGCGGAAAACCAACACTGCACATCACCCTGAACACACCATCCCCACATGGTGGTGGCAGCATCATGTTGTGGGGATGCTTTTCTTCAGCAAAGACAAGGCAGCTGGTCAAAGTTGACGGGAAGATGCATAGAGCCAAATACAGGGCAGTCTCAGAAGAAAACCTGTTAGTCTGCAAAAGACTTGAGACTGGGGCGGAGGTTCACCTTTCAGCAGGACAATGACCCTAAACATACAGCCATAGCTAAAATTGAATGGTTTAGATCGAAGCATATTCATGTGTTAGAATGGCCCAGTCAAAGTGCAGACCTTAATCCAATTGAGAATCTGTGGCAAGACTTGAAGATTGCTGTTCGCAGATGCTCTCTATCCAATCTGACAGAGCTTAAAGGGGTTGTAAAGGTAATTTAAAAAAAAAAAAAAATAACAAACATGTTATACTTACCTTCACTGTGCAGCTCGTTCTGCACAGAGTGGCCCCGAACCTGCTCTTCTGGGGTCCCTCGGCGGCTGTTTCAGCTCCTCCCCGCAAGAACTAACCGCCTTAATGCGAGCTCCCTCGCATGGTGGTTAGTTATTGCGGGCGCGCTCCCGTGATACAGCCGGCGGCTATAGCCGCTCGCTGTATCACTCGGCCCCGCTCCCCAGCGCGCCGCGTCATTGGATGTGATTGACAGCAGCGCGAGCCAATGGCTGCGCTGCTTTCAATCCATCCACTATAGCCAATCAGCGACCAGGCTGAGCGGCGAAATGGAGGTCGGGAGCGAGCGGCTGAGTTTCGAGGTGTCAGGTAAGTAAAACGGGGGGGCTGGGGGCGGCGGTATTGTCAAAAGTTTTTTCACCTTAATGCATAGAATGCATTAAGGTGAAAAAATGTATACCTTTACAACCCCTTTAAGCTATTTTGCAAAGAAGAATGGGCAAAAATGTCACTGGTAGAGACCTACAAAATGACTTGCAGCTGTAATTGCAGTGAAAGGTGGTTCTGTAAAGTATTGACTCCGGGGGGCTGAATACAAATGTACACCACACTTTTCACATATTTATTTGTAAAACATTTTGAAAACCATTTATCATTTTCCTTCTACTTCACAATTATGTGCCACTTTGTGTTGGTCTATCACATAAAATCCCAATAAATAACATTTACATTTTGGTTGTAGCATGACAAAATGTGCAAAAAATGTCAAGGGGTTTCAATATTTTTTTCAAGGCCCTGTATTTACAGTGGATGTAAGAGAACAACACACCAGCAAAACAATAAACGTGAAATTCAAAAAAATCAAATTGAAGGACAAAATGCCGCAACATACACTACTAACTAAATATATAAATATATACAAGTGAAAAATGCAAGACAGGGGGAAAACTGGAGGAGAGGACGGGCAGAAGGGAAACAAGACAAGAGAAAGGAACAGGGTACTGGATACAGGGCAAGAGCAATGGTTAATGGCAACAAAGTCTAGCAGCAACACGGCAAACAGAATACAAGACAGGAGCAGCCAAAACACTGACGCAAGGAGCAATAGCAGGGTGGAACCTACCCTCCTAGATAAGTGGAGCTGATCGCTCTGGAACCTGCTGGCTACTGGGAGACACCTGCTGGTGGACATTAAAACTGCAGCTTTCCGCCCAGGGAAGTACAGTGCCTCCAGCAGGTGAACCAGATCCTAAACTATTGCACTGTTGACATCAGTAGTGGCTTTTGTACCAAAAAAAAAACAACTTTTGATGCTGGGCTGTTTAATGACCTAAGAGTTTATTTTCCTTGAGGATTTTGATGGTGAGATCACTACTCTTGAGTTGCTGTGTATCTAGCAGTGGCAATTCACAAGGGTCCAATGTCCCTTCTGAATCTCTAATCCATGTAAATTATGATTGTAAGAGGAGTGTTGGTGAGACAGGTTTTATACAAAGAATGCATGTGGGGACCCCTAATATGCTGAGTCTAGAGAGGGCCTAATCTTCACTAAGAGCCCCTGCAAGGAAATATCAAGTTTGTTGCATGCTTCTCCCGGGTATAGTTTGATGCTAGGACTGCCTGTGTGTTTTTCTTTTTCTTGTATATATGAATTATGCACCTTCTGCTTTGCTCACCAGCCCATCCAGGAAAATCATCAGGGACATCTATTTGCTGGGGACTGTCCCCAGCAAATTGGAATGTATGGCAACCTTACTCTGCGTCTCTGGGATATTGATATATATTTTAAAGCTGAATGCCAGGCAACCAGCTAAATAAATAGATGAAATATATAGGATCTCATTGATCTCTTATGGGGCGTACACACGGTCGGACTTTTCAGCTACAAAAGTCCAACGGACGCTGACGGACTAAAGCTGGCTGGTAATCCGATCGTGTGTGGGCTTCTCCGGACTTTCAACTGACTTTTTCAGCCTCAAATCCGACGGACTTTAGATTTGAAACATGCTTCAAATCTTTCCGACGGACTCGAGTCCGGTCGAAAAATCCGCTCGTCTGTATGCTAGTCCGACGGACAAAAACCCACGCTAGGGCAGCTATTGGCTACTGGCTATGAACTTCCTTATTTTAGTCCGGTGTACGTCATCACGTAAGAATTCAACGGACTTTTGTGTGATCGTGTGTAGGCAAGTCTGTTCGTTAGAAAGTCCGCCGCAAGTCCGTCGAAAGTCCGCCAAAAGTCCGTCGAAAGTCTGTCGGACAGGCTGTCGGACTTTTGTAGCTGAAAAGTCCGACCGTGTGTACGCCCCATTAGACATTTGTAGTTCTGACCACCCGCACCAAAACAGTACTTCCATCCTGGTGACTGTTTGTTTAGTTGTAGCAGAGAAAAAAAAAATCAAGCTATTTTATTTTCCTGCCCATAGCTTTTGGTTAGACAATGAGAAAAGCAACAACAGTTCTCCTGTGCTTACACTGCTCTCTTGCTATCAGCAAACCTTATTAACTACTATTGCTGATGGCTATGGCTGATGCTGGGTCAAATGTAGGTACTTATGCTAGCTGCAGTTAGGTTTTTGTATGAATTAATGCTCAAAATATGCTGCCAGCACTTGGCAAAAAAATGCCTCTAGTGTTGTCTATGTACATGCATTTATTCCCACAGCTGCCAACTAGGGGAGGGAGAGCGCTGTGGGACCGAGGCAAATCCATGGCTCAATCTCACATGCAAACAATGAAACTGGAAGTGATGTCACTTCAGGGTTCAAATGCACCATTTCCTGGCCAGTACAGCCAGGGGACACATCTAACCAAGCCGATCTGTGCTTTGTTAGATGATGTAAAGGGCAGGGTAGACATTGGGGTCTTTTAGACCCCTAATGTCTCCATAAAGAGTACCTGTCGCCTGCCCAAAGCTATCACATAGGGGTTGTTTAAGCCCTTGTAATAGCAACCAAGTAAAAATAAACAAAAAAATAAAAGAAAAAAGTTTGAAAAAGTAAAATTTATAATATTTTGATATTTAAAAAAAAAAAAAATTCCGTAACCCCTGTTGCCCCGCAGACCTGCGCAAGCAAACAAGAACGTCAGAGTGAGAACAATAATTCTAGCACAAAAGCTCCTAATTAACTCTAAACCGATGAGCTGTAAAGGCTTTTAAAGCGTAGCCTATGGTGATTTTTGGGCACTGTCGTTTTTGGCGATTATGGCGGGCGATCAGCCATAAGACATGGAATGTTTGGTATCTATTTACTTGATACAACCACATCTCTTATATTTTAACCAAAATGGGTATTATATTGTGTTTTTGGTTTTTTTTTTTTGCACTAAAATTCATTTTTTGTTTATATTTTTTTCCTGAAATTTTGCATTTAATAAACAGTTGTGCAAATATCATGTGACCTAAAAATTTGCAACTATCGCCTTTTTATTTTACATGGCTTCTACTTTCAGAAAATATATAATAATCTGGGGGTGTAAGTAATTTTATTGCCAAAAATTGACATTTTTACATGTATGCGAAAAACGAAAAAAAATTGCTCTGGAGCCAAACTGGTTAATTTCATTTGGCCGTTGCGATACAGTTACATGCAGCCATGTGCAATATGTACGTTTTTATATGCGTTTTTGCATGTAAGTTATGCTCAAAAGCTCCTCTCCAAACGTACCAATGGTATGTTTTTTTTATTCAAATAAATACACCTTTAACCGCTTATGTGTGTATGGCCACATAGGCTAACATAGAGGTGTGTTTACAGGCATTAAAAAAAAAGGAAAGCTGAACCCACCTAAAAGTGGATTTTTTTTATTTAAGCCCAGTGTGCATGAGTCCTAAAATATACCGTTCTTTGTTTTTTAATAAAGGCACGGCTGCATTTATTTTATTTTTTTTAAATCTGACTGGAGTTCAGCTTGTCTCTGTTGTCTGGACTGGTCCTTTAACTGGTAAAACAATCTCATTTCCCCAATCTTTGAAAATTTGTCTTCTATTTCTGTAATTGGCCCTTTGCCACATCTATGATACATATATTTCCAAGAGCAACATCTGTTTTACTTTTTCTGTCCATATTTAAGGCCCTTGTCTGCTGCAAAGCAGTGGCCTTCAGCCAGCCTGTGTTACAAGGAAAAAGACTCGTCATGAGTTATCTTTGCACAGGCTCTAAATGCATCTCTAATGGGGAAACCACGCTGGACACTGCAGCATTTGATCACAGCTGGATCGATGGCTACATCATTTGATATATTAGTGGTTTCAGTTCCGTTCTGTTCCCAAAATAGGGAAAAACCAGTTCGTAAAAATCAGTCTCGTGACATTGTGTTTTATCGGCAGGTACTTGCAGGAAACGAGCACGTTTAAGCCTAGAATTTATGAATTATATATAATTTTTTTACCCTGCCATTTGCTGTATAATTGCTAGGTTATATGAGATGGTAAAGAAACCAAAATGTTTATTTTGATTTTTATGAAGGCATCCCCATAGAGTTAGCTTCATAACTGCACTATAATTGAGTTTGATGTTTGCCAAACAAGAGCAGGGTTTATTATGACTTTCTGAAAATAAATCCTGGCGTTCCACTGTTTCAGTGGGCAAGCTACTTTTTTTTCTTTGGTTAGATTTGGATCTCTAGAAGTATTTCTCCTAACCTGCTAAGCTTTGTTGCAGGCTAAAACTTCAGGCCTGGGAAATCTGCATATGCGGTTACTATAAAATATTGATCGGTGGCAGTTCTAGGATGTGCAGTAACAAAGATTGGTGTAGGTTACTACAACACAGAAAAAAAAAAAAAAAAATTTTGCCCATGGGACTTTTAAAGAGTCACACCACAGACAGTAGATATAAAAATATGAAAAATGTATTATCATACATTTAAAAATGTGTACCACAATGATAAAGCAGAAATAAATGATGAACATAAATGGTGCTGCATAGAGTTCATATGAAAAAATTAGATATGCGGGACCTGAAGGCACCATACAGATACCCCAATCGATCTAGAGCTGCTGCGCGAATGATCTCTACGCGTTTCACGAGGTAATTCTCGCTTCCTCAGGAGAGGCGCAGGTAGGTATAAGTAGAGCCAAATGCTGGTCAACTCTCGTTGGAAAAATAACCTGGTTGGATAAAGAAGGCAAGCTTATGTGTAGCAATATATATGGTAACATACAGAGGGTCTCCCCCGGGCGTGTCCAGAAGTCAACTCCTTTTCCCCATGGGAGCTGTGAAGGGGCGGGGAGATGGTAACAACGTGGTGTGTTCAGATCTGGCATCATGGTGGTCAATGTAAATTCAACCAGAGGAAGGAAAAAACGCCACACAACCGCAGGGGAAGAGAGACCAACACAGGACAGACAAGTTCTGTACTGCTGGAAGCACAGTGTAGGTTACTCTCATCAGGGCTTCTAATGACTGCATATATGGCGCGACATCAGTCAATCCCTTTTTCTGACAATCGGATCATTTTCTTGTACCAGGTCCTTCTTGTACCACGTGCATGTTTTTTTCTTTTACCATTTAGTTTGAATCAAAAACAAAGGGACCGGATTGCTTGGAAAGCTATGGAGTTACAGTACATTTTCCGTTGAAGACTATTTTGGCTTAATTCAGTCTCTTAGAGTATGAAAAAAGTACATTAAGACCCCATTCACACTGAGCCATGTTAGCGCTAAAGCGCCACTCGTTTTAGCGCTGTTCAATTGGAGCTTTTTGGCCGCTAGCGGGGAGCTTTTAACCCCCACTAGCGGCGGAAGAAGAACTGTTAAAAGCACCTGTGTTGCGGCACTTCCGAATCGATTTTCAGGCGCTTCGAAAACACTGCCCATACATTTCAATAGGCAGGGCTTTTTGGGAGCACTGAATACAACGCATAGATGCTGCTTGCAGGACTTTTGCTAACGTCCCGTAAGCGCACCGCCCCAGTGTGAAAAGACGCACTAAAATGAATGGGAGGCGGTTTTCAGGCGTTATTTAGAGGCTATTTCTAACGCTAAAATGCCTAAAAAACCGCCTCAGTGTGAAAAGGGTCTAAATCACATTGTTTAGACTGCGCCACAGACTTCAATGAATCTGAACCTTTAAACCAAAAATAAATAAACCAGAAAGCTACTGTCCTGATTTTGATAAAACTTCAAATCTCAATAATAGACAATGAGCAGCTCTAATTCATATATACAGTGGTGTATTTAGGTTTTTGTGCTGCCCTAGGCCTGACTAAACTTGGGCACCCCCTAATTTAAATATGGTACACCCCTTCCTGTCAAGGCCACACCCCTTCCTGCTTAAGACCCACTCTGCGATCTGTAAATCACAACCCTTCCTCTTTAGGCCCCACCTTTTCCTCCTAAAGCTCACCCTCCAGTCTATTGGAAGGCAAACTGCATGAAGTACAGGTAAATGCAGGACAGAAGGTGGTCAAGTGCATTCTGTCAGTGGATTCTGAATGATCACTGAAACATCTCAAACTGATGTCAGAACAAATGCCAGTGCTAAGTGTTGTGTTGGAAATGCTCATATTCACCTGTTAAAATAACCCCAAATTACATCACATTGGGCCAGCAGATAGGGTTGGGCTAAATCCATATTTGTGGATTATTGGATATACAATGATGATCTGACCACACAGGTACCGCTCTTGGCTGTCGGTGCCACTTATCCCAGGAGGAACACTGGGGATGGGGACCTGCCCAACTAATGTTCCATTTGATGGTGGTCATGTAAAATTCACAAACCAGTTTCATAGTCAAAGAATTAGGACTCAGTCAGGCCAAAAATAACCCCAAAATATGTCAACACACAGACTGAAAGATCTTTAACCTGTGTATGTTTAATTGCAATACATTTTGCTAAATAAAACAGGAGTAACCGGCACAAAGATGTTCCTAAAACCTAAGACAAATCAGCAGGTTGCAAAAACCGTGAGCGAAAAAAGTACACTAAAAGTGTAGCGTAAGCCAGTGGGGACTCTTTTCATGTGGGGGAGGATGCAGATTTTTTGCTGCCCCCATGCAAAGTGCTGCCCTAGGCCAGGATACAGCATTGCATATATACCTCTTAGGCCCCATTCACACCTGAGCGATTTTCTGCTTGAAGCTTGTAGCTCCAAAATGCTCAACAAGCCAAATCCTATTAATTTCAATAGTCCCTGTTCACATATGAGCCTTCTGTTGTCTGAAGCAAAATGCCTGTTGCTCAAAAAAGTACATGAGCTTCTTTTTGGCAGATTACAAGCGTTTTTGTCCCCATAGACTTCAATAGAAATGCCTGACTTGAGCTTTTTATCGCTAATTTTCTGCTTAAACAGCAGCTTTCCACCCCTAGCTTCCTCTACCTCTCCTCCCCCTAGTGCTTTCTATTGGCTAAACAAAAACACCTAAAGCTGTAAAACGCTTGTAATACACTTCTAAAATGCTTGTAAAAAGCTGTTAAAATTTTTTTTAAAAACACTATAAAAAAACACCTGAAAAACTCCAGTAAATCGCTATGCATCAGTCCAATGCTGCATCTGTCCTCCAGCACCTCTGCACTGAGATCCGGGCGATCGAACACCGCTGATCACTCGGTTTTCAGAGGTCCCCCAGCAGAGAGCTGCAGACTGTCAGTCTCAGCTCTCTGCTCTGCTCCTTGGAGCGCTGGGCAGTGGAGGGGGAAGGGGCGGCTCGCTGAGAGGCTAAGCCAGGTGTCATTCCAGGCACCTGGCAGATCCAGCCTTTGTTGCGATGACGCGGTGCCTGGACTGGCTCTGTGACATCAGCTGATAGCGGGCTTCAGGCCACTCTCTCCTGAAAAGCGGGTCACAGGAGTTCAAAACGAACTGCACTCCTGTGATCCACAGGAGAAGTACAGCCAAACAAGCTTTGGCTGGACTTCTCCTTTAAGCATCACTAATAAAACATTTAATGTCTAGTTCAACATTAAGGACCTTCAGTTTTAGGGTCTGCATGTTACAGATCATCTACATTCTTTTTGTGATATACATCCTGCTGTTTTATTCCCCCTTCAATGAAGTTTCATGGTTTCAATGCCCCAAAACTGTAAGCCGCCTGGGTCTCTATTGTGTAATTCTCTGTAATGCAATGATATACTGTGATTTTTATACCCAATCTTTATATTCTATATATGTTCAGAGATTCACCTATGTAATGGCTTTTTAGTTCAGCCAATATACTGTAGTCCACATGGACATTCTAGGGCATACGTTCCGTGACAAATCACATGACACAAAATCATAAATATCATAACATTTTCCCATCTGTGTGGAACACAACATTATGCTTCTCCTCCTATGGTTAAGCTTGTTGTTTTTACAGCCCCTACACCTGCTGCAAGCATAAAAACCCTTATATTATAAAAAGGTGTATTTTTTCTTAGGTGAATCTATCACGTTATGGATAACCTTATCTCAGAAATTAGGTGCTTTTCTATAAATAAACCCAGGATTCCTAGGATGGAGGGGTCCTAAATTCTGGTCATTTATAGAAATATGCCAGTGTCTTTAAAAGTCTTTTCTAATTCTCTATATTGGGCATTGACGCCTGTAATAAAACTCCTTTGAATATTTTCTGTGGATGAATCCTCTTTTTTTATTCTTTAATATTTCTCTTGGCATTTTGTAAACCTCAGAAATAATTTTGTCCAATTCTGGTACCTGAGCAGCCTTTTTCCACAAATCTGTCCTTTTTAATGTACCTGCCTGAACTAAAAAAAATAATTTTCTGTACAATTTTGCCTAACTCTTAACATCTGACCCCTAGGGATATTTTTTAACCAGCTGGGATTGTTCCCACTATTGATGGAAAGACAACTATCTACTTGCTGGCCAGGCCTTTTCTGGAACTTTTTGTTTACAATTTTAAATTAGTATTTTTTGCTAGAAAATTACTTAGAACTCCCAAACATTATATATATTTATTTGTTTTCATTCCTATTACAAGGAATGTAAACATCCCTTGTAATAGAAATAAGCATGACAGATTCTTATTGAGGTATCGGGGTCAAAAAGATCTCAGATCTCCCATTTACCTTTAAAAGCAAAAGAAAAAAAAACATTTTTGGACACTTTCACTTAAATTATTATTATTATTTTTTTTTTATGCTCGAGAACCAGAAATGACGTCGGAGGTCGCTCCAGTCCTTTAAGGGCATTGAGCCGAGTGGGGGGCCATCTTTCCCTCACTGTACTTCCTGCCTAGCCATCGGCCACCTTCGGATCACTTTGGGGTTTAGACCCCTTTCACACTGGGGCACTTTGCAGGCGCTACAGCGCTGAAAATAGCGCCTGCAAAGCGCCCTGAAAGAGCCGCTCCTGTCTCTCCAATGTGAAAGCCCCGAGGGCTTTCACACTAGAGCGGTGCGCTGGCAGGACGCTAAAAAAAAGTCCTGCTAGCAGCATCTTTGGAGCGGTGAAGGAGCGATGTGTGTATACCGCTCCACCACCGCACCTGCCCATTGAAATCAATAGGCAGCGCGGCTATACTGCCGGCAAAGCGCTGCTGTAGCAGAGCTTTGCGGGTGGTTTTAACCCTTTCTCGGCCGCTAGTGGGGGGGTAAAAGCACCCCGCTAGCCGCCGAATAGCGCCGCAAAATTGACGGTAAAGCGCCGCTAAGAATAGCGGAGCTTTACTGCCGATGCACCCACCGCCCCAGTGTGAAAGGGGCCTTACCGATGGCTCCGGTAAGCTCGGAAACAACCGGGAAGTGACGGGAGGGGGGCACCTGCTTATAAAAGTGATCTCATGGCGAATCTGCTGCTGGGACCACTTTTATCTAACACAGAATCACCCACAGTAAATGATGCTGATGGTTATGGGAGCTACCTGCTGCCATAACACCGGTATTTAATGTCAAAGTAAAGACTTATATTTACTGTGGGTGGTCAGCAAGTGCCTATTGTCATCAGTTTCTTTAAAAAAAAAAAAAAACTAAATTTTACCCCAAATCTAGACCACCATATTTTTAGATCTAGAAAATGTATACTTTCTTTGCTGTATCAATAAATCTATTTATATTTTTATTATAATTTAATCCTTCTAAGAAGAAGTGCATAGCACACTCCTGAACGCTGCTCGGTGGTAAACACTACTGTGTTTGTTTTTGTTTTTTGAACGAGGCCCCTGTGGGTGGAGCTGTGTGATGATTGAGTTCCTAAACTTATTCCCTGACAAAAAAAGAAAAAAAAAATACACACACACACACACACAATCTCACAAAAGTGAGTACACCCTGCACATCTTTGTAAATATTTTATTACGGTATATCTTTTCATATGATAAAACTGAAGAAATGACACTTTGCTACAACGTAAAGTAGTGAGTGTACAGCTTGTATAACGGTGTAAATTTGCTGTCCCCTCAAAATAACACACAGCCATTAACGTCTAAATCGCTGGCAACAAAAGTGAGTACACCCCGAAGTAAAAATGTCCAAATTGGGTCCAAAGTGTCAATATTTTGTGTGGCCACCGTTATTTTTCAGCACTGCCTTAACCCTCTTGGGCATGGAGGTCACCAGAGCTTCACAGGTTGCCACTGGAGTCCTCTTCCACTCCTCCATGACAACATCACGGAGCTGGTGGATGTTAGAGACATTGCGCTCCTCCACCTTCCATTTGAGGATGCCCCACAGATGCTCAATAGGGTTTAGGTCTGGAGACATGCTTGGCCAGTCCATCACCTTTACCCTCAGCTTCTTTAGCAAGGCAGTGGTTGTCTTGGAGGTGTGTTTGGGGTCATTATCATGTTGGAATACTGCCCTGCGGCCCAGTCACGGAAGGGAGAGGCCAACAGGATGCCTGTAGCCTATGTTGATTATGCACGGCTGCCTATTCTGATTTCCTGCCACGTCTCACTATTCAGAAACCTATTCCCCTCCTCCCTACTATGCTGATGCTAGCAATTGATCTAACCCCCTGCTACAGCACTTTAGTAACTTGTCATTCTTTTAAAACCTCAATATAGAGATGATCAAAATTTGTAAGGATGGTGCCTCATCATTGTCCAGCTCTGACCATATTTTTTCATACTGAGTTTTTCTCTGGTCCTTAGACAGGCACCTTGGCCATTTGGGCTCTTGTGCAGTTGCCAAAGCAGCATGTCTTCCCGGGGTTACAATGCTATATAACCCAAATGCTAGAAAGCACAGTGATAACCCTTAAAGTAGTAATAAACACTCAATGTTTTTTTTAGTTTAATACATTGAGCACACAAAAATCCCCAAAAATACTGTTTTTTAAATTCCTATCCCAGTAATTGAAGTTTCTTTATGTGGTGCTGGCTCCTGCTCTCAGTGCTGCTACCCTGAACTTCTGGTTCAGGAAAGCGTTAATGGTGGGCAGTGGAGTCTGTTAGCTTGGAGAAGGGAGGGAGAGGAGAAGGGAGTTTGCAGAACTGCTCAAGTTCTGTAAAAATTTGTTTTGACAGTTTGTGGACTGCAGTCTGCAAGTCATTCCACAGATTTTCAATGGGGTTTAAGTCTGGGCTCTGACTAGGCCATGCAAGGACATTCACCTTTTTCACCTTCAACCACTGCGTGGTCATTTTTGTTGTGTGCTTTGGGTCATTGTCATGTTGGAAGGTAAACCTTCCCATTCACACCTTTCTGGCAGAGGGCAGCAGAAGAATTTTATGTTTTTTTTTCCCCAGCCATTTCTCCTTCTATCCTGACAAGTGCTCCAGTCCCTGCTGCAGAGAAACACTCCCATAACAGGATATTACCACATTGATGCTTTACTGTAGGAATGGTGTTATTTGGATGGTGAGCTATATTGGATTCCCTCTAACCGTTGAGGCCAAATAATTACATTTTAGTCTCCTCTGACCATAACATCTTTTTCCATGTGGCCTCAGAATCTTCAAGGTGCATTTTGGCAAAGCTCAGTCATGACTGCATGTAGCCTTTCTTGAGTAGTGGCTTTTCTTCTTGCAACCCTTCCATACAAGCCACATTTGTGGATAATTTGTGACATTGATGTCACATGCACATGATGACCCCTCTTTTGTCATAACTTCCTAAAACTGCTTCAGAGTTGCTGTAGGCCTCTTGGTAGCCTCTCTGACAGTTTCCTCCTGGCTCTTCAATCCAGTTTGTAGCGACGTCTTGTTCCAGGGAGGGTCTGTGTTGTACCAAATACCGTCCACTTCTTAATAGACTTCACTGTGCTTCTAGGCATTGATAAAGCCTTTAAAATTTGTATCCATCTCCTGACTTTTTTGTCCACAACTTTATCCCTGAGATCTTTTGATAGTGCCTTGACACCCATAGTAGATTGTGTGCTTCAGTTGCACTACCTGGGACTGAAATGGTTCAGGAAAGCTTTTTTTCATGCTGAGCTAAGCAAAATGACCACAGCTGATTGCAGTTGATAGTCAAATGGCTTTGTGTGGCATTGAGAAGGTGATTAGCTACACCTGATTTGAGTTTACAAGTCATTTTTTAGGAGGAGGGTGATCCTTTTTCCAACTCTGTGATTCTGTTTTTGAGGTTTTTTTTCTGACATGTTGGTGTTATATCTTTCAGTTGGATGTTTTAAATTGCACTGCTGGATAAAACAAAACCTGTGTCTGTCTTTATTTTAGACTGTAAAGCAACCAAATGTGATTATTTTAAAGCAGATGATTCTTTTCTATACCCACTTAAGTACCTATAATACATAAATTAAATACAAGATCGCAGTGTGTAAAATATAATAACCCGAACATTAGAAATCCTCTTCCATTATTCTAACAGCACCAAACTGGTAAGAGTGGATTTGTTGCTATTGTTAGGTGTTTATAATTGCTCTTTGTACATGATTGTTGAATAAAGACTTTTGTGTCTTAATGACCTGCTGCTTATCAATATCAGCCATTGAAATTCCTTCTTAAAAGAGCAAAACTTTGTTTCTGAACATTTTTATTGAGCAATTTTCCAAGAGCCTACGTCAAAGGGCTTTTGTTTGCAACACACCAATTTTGCATTCTCATACAAGTCTATAGCTATTCAAAACCCTATTGAAGCAGGGTAAATGCAGCTCATATTGAGGTCATACGCACCTAAATGATGCAAATGGATTCTGAACGATGTCAGAAGCTTGTCAAACTGACGTCATCAGCATATCGGCACAGGCCCTAAAACCAATGATTTTTGTTGTAGCGCGATCGTTCACTCATCAAATTCTTTCCTTGAGATGTGCCAAAAATAAGCTTGTAAAACGATATAACTACATATAACTAATATATATATTTTTTAATAAATCTATCATGTGTGTGTATATTAAAAACTGCTCACAAACGTGAAGATAATTTTTGTAAAAGCCTCTAAATGCTGGCAGTCGTACCTAGATTGTTTTTACAATTACATTTACTGAAGGATAATGCACAAAGCCGGTGCACCCTCTTTTCTCTATTCCCTCTCTTGATTGCTAGGATACCCTTATCCTGGAGGGCAGCAAGGCCTGAGGAATTATCCTTTGATCGTTAGATAACCCAGACATCCTGCTCATGCGCAAGAGTATTTGTTTGCTGTTATCAAAAATTGTTCACATTGCCCGACATAACTTGGCTTTGGCCAGAGATTATTATTACGTACTCTGTCACCAATGTTTGTGTTTATGGTACTCCAATTTCTTCTGTGTGCATTGCAATACACTGCAAAAAATGCAGGAGGACCAAAAATGTGGTGGCACTGAGATGCAAAAATGTTCTGCTACCTCTGCATGTGTTGAGGCTGCACCTGAGGCCCCCTAACATTTTCCAGTTGACCTCCACTGATCTAAGCAAATTGCCAGACTGGAGTTCAAGGTCTGTTTTAGGGCTTGTTTATACCTTGTGCATCAACCTTCGTTTTTCCGCACCAGATAAACGCATGTCACTGCTGGGGCACATAGGAAACCATTGTTTGTGTGCATGTGTGCTGTACTTCATTATGTTAAAGTGGAATTAAACTAATGGGTGGGTTTTTTATGACAAAAGAGACTTTATTGGTCTCTTCTGTCATAACTGTCTCTTTTTGCCTGTCAGTGTTAACATACACTGCAGTCCAGCGTACATTTATGGCAACGCCCTGTGTCGTAATGATGCGACTCCCATGCAGATGACTCCCATACACATGTTGTAATGGGATGCGCAGTGTGGCATTGTTACAGTGTTGCATTGTGCAAAAATGATGCATGCATCATTTTAGTGCAACGCGTAGATGTAAACAACGTTGGTTGAACATTAATTGAAGACAACGTTATTTCCCTTGCTATTGCATTGTTGCGATTAGCAATGCTGCCCAATGCACCACAACAGCTCTATTGTGAACTGACTATGAAGGTTCAGTTTTTCTGAAAAAAATATGCTGCTGCTTTATATATGATAATGTCTGGCATGAATTAAAGCAGAACTATGCTCACCTTCACTCCAGCGCTGCGTGGTCCTGGATCTCCCCACCGGCTGCTGTCATCTTTGGCTGGGTGGCTTCCAGGTACTGATCTCTGCCCATTTTATTGGCAGGGCCAAGGTGACGTCAATTCCTTGCAAGCACGGGAGCTCAGTCAGCTTGGCATTGCCAAAATTGTGCACTGAGCTGCACATGAACATCTCAATGTACAGCAGTGGACAGGCAGGTAAGAAACTTTAATGCAGAAGAGACCTAGTATGTCTCTTCTGCATTAAAAATGATGCCTGTTCACCAACGTTTTTGTTTTACTTAGGCCTCATGTACACTGCTCCTGGTAAACAGACATTTAGGAGCAGTTGGCCATTTTTTTCAGCTGCCCCAGAACTCTCCTCTGTTATCCTATCAGTACATGTACACAGGGTCATTTATAGTCGTTTCTAGGCAGTTGAGTTTAGAAGCTTTTTTTTGGAAGGGAAAAAAAATGGGTTCAGATGGATGTTCAGAGGCATTTGAAATGCCAAATGCCTGTAACAGCTTATAAACGCTGCTAAACGCGGTAAGTCGCGTTTAGTTTACAGACGTTTTAAATGTTAACAAGAAATTATAAATTTTATATATATATATATATATATATATATATATATATATATATATATATATATATATATATATATATAATATGTGTATGTATGTATATATATATATTATTCAAATGCTTCTAGACGAAAACGCAGCTAAACGGCCTTTTTTAGACGCCGGTTTCTAGTTGTCAAGTTAAATCGTTCAGGAGGGGTTGAACAACGTCCCGTGTACATGAAGCCTTAAAGCATACCTCTCAACTTTTTGATATGGGAACGAGGACACACCCTCTGCCACGCCCCCTTTAAAGGAGAATCATACCAAAAAAAAAAAAATTTGTTAAACCCACAAGTTCTGTATTTACCACTTTTTTTTTTCCTTTTATATTGGCTTTTGAAATTTACAAATGCAGCAATTTAGAAATTGGATGAAAGGTTTCGCACTGGGAAACACTTTTGAAAGATAAATAGTGTACTTTATATGCATCTATATAGATCAGACCAAAATGAGGGACAAATGAGGAGGGACAGAGGGGCTTTGTTCCAAATCAGGGACAGTCTCTCTGAATCCAGGACAGTTGGGAACTATGCTTAAAGTTCCACTTTAGGGCAGTTTTGTAAAGTCACTGAAAGGTCCACTTTTTAAATATAATTATGGGCAACAAAGGCAGTCCACTCATTTGTTTTCCATATGTGTGTTTGCATCTTTTATTCAAAACATTTATGTTATAAACCTTTTTTGTTTTTTTCAGTCTTCTCTCTTTTATTTCTTGTTCACAGCCCATAGTTTACATCCTCAATTTAGCACAATAATTGCTAACATAATTAGTGGGGATGTGGACAGAAAGTGGACTGAACAGCCCAGCAGTCTTTGCCTTACCTGAGCAGAAATCATTGTGCAGAACAGGAGTATTGCAGGCCGCTGCTGCCCACAAACTGGACAAAGAGACCAGTGCCTGATTAGTATTCCATGGCCAAAGACACAGCAGCTGTGCAGGAGCGATACATTGTCACTGAATCCCATTTTCACCATAAATATATTTGCTGCTTTATATTTCCAGCTTAGCTGTGAGCTTCAGCGAAATGGCAACAGGTGTCTAAATAGGTTTAGTGGAAAATAATATGGTAGCTGTAGCTTAATCATAATTACCTTTGTGTCCGGCTCTATTAGAAAACATGTTTTTTAAAGAATTCACCAGTTTGTTGGTTGTGCACGTCTTTTTGTATTGTCCTAAAAGTTTCTCTGTATAGGTGTCAGGACCCTTACATATACCCAGTGAAGGGTGATACACAACTGTATGTGCAACAGCACCTGTGTATAGAAAATCCAGCCAGCCCTTAAAGTGGATTTCCACCCAAAAGGGGAAGCTCTGCTTGTTTGCCTCCCCCCCCCTCCGCTGCCACATTTGGTACCTCTCGGGGGGGGGGGGGGGGTACCTGGTTTTGACAGGCAAACAGGACAAACTCCGTCATAAGTTCGCTCCCCTTCCTCCATCCTGCATGCGCAATAGAGAACTGGCTGTGAAGCCGCAAGGCTTTACTGCTGGTTTCCCTTAGCCAAGATGGCGGCAGCACCCAAGAGCCGACTTAAAAATCGGCTTGAGTGAACACACCGCTGGAGTTGTGGACAGGTAAGTGTCCTAATTTTAAAAGCCAGTAGCTACTGCTTTTAATTTTTTCTGACGGAGGCAGCAGCTTCACTTTAACAAGTGTTTCTGAAAAAGGTGCGGCCCTAGATCAAGAACTGTGTATATGTGTAATCCTTTATATAAATAATGAAGATAAAATGTCAATCCATCCTATGTAAAATGATGTGCAAGGTGCATTTAAGACATACATCAAAAGCAAAAATACATCAATATAAATTGCATAATAATAGAAAACAAATATTTTATATTGGTGGTCTTTATATGTGGCCTCTTGCTTTCCTTTATCCGGCCCTTGAGGCACTTTTCCTCTCACTGATACAAGACACTATTCCTCCTACTGACCTCAATAATGGGGCACTATTCATCCCATTGACGCCAATGATAGGGCACTATTCCTTCCCTTAGTACCAAAGATGCATTATTTACTCCCACTGACGTCAGGACAATTTCTACTCCCAGTGGCCACAGTCCGGTCAACTGGCCTTTGGTTTATAAAGTTTGGTAACCCCTTTTCTTTAAGATCAAATGAATATCCAAAATGTGTAAAATAAACTATGTGCATCAGCAGTGAAGAATTCCCAAATGTAAAAATTATTACACTGAAAAAGTCCACTAAGTGGTCTTCTTTTACACAGCAAAATCCAGTGTCACCACAAGCTGTCTCTGCCTTTACTTTGTGCAAGACAAACTGCACACCTCAGAATTAGACTAGAAGAGGTCTAAAAGCGATTGATATATGAATGGGTTAACAATCTTCTTCAGAAGTATGTAAACCATGATGGCAGTAGGGGGTTTAAAGTAGAAGTCCACCCTAGCACTAAAATCCCTGCATCTACAGACATATACGATCTAACACTAACCTATCTAGCCTTGTAAAGAGGAAATCGGTATACATACCTTTTTTTGAAGCCGATCCAGTCTCCAGCAGGGGAAGCTCTGCAGAGGACACAGCCGACAACAACTGTGAAGTGAATGGGGTGTGACATCACCCATAGAGTTGCTATGGGGCTTCCGTTGTTGGAAGTGTCCTCTGCACCCATCTCCACAGCGAAGCCGCAGATGACAGCTCAGCGTGGGATTGGACCGGATCCACTTCAGAAAAGTTATGTATAGTAATTTCTTCTTTACAGGGCTAGATAGGTTAGTGTTAGATCGTGGATGTCTGTAGATGCAGGGATTTTAGTGTTAGGGTGGACTTCTACTTTAATATGTCTCACTCTGAAGGAACAAGCAAACATGTAAAAAACAGAGACCACAATCCTAGTGCTCAATGCTATAATATTTAATATATTGCTATACCGCCATATGTTGCACCCACATAATGATGATAACAACCGTACGTTTATAATCCAGTGACAGCATGCACCAAAGTAAAAATTCAATGCAATACTCAGCCAGCCCGTAATGTGAAAAAGCCACTCCACTCTGCAGAGATCTCCAGGGAAATGAGCAGCAATCGTGATGGAGGCAGCAGACGCTGCCTTTTACGCGTTACGCCCATCGAGCTTCTTCAGATATTGCAGGTATTGCATTGAATTTTTACTTCAGTGGATGCTGACACTGGATAAAGCTGCTGGTTGTTGAGGAGGGGTTTTCTCAGATAAGCACACCACTCTGCCTGCATGACTGAATTATGGGCAGATGGATTCCAGGAAGTAAATGCTACATGAATCCTGTGCTTTACTCAAGATGGCCACAGCCAGAAATACTAGGGAAGTGTTTTTCAAAGTGATTTGTCGGCAAAATAAAGCATGGAGACAGGGATGGATAGGGGAGTTTGCTTTGAATATTAAATAGAAATTAAATATCAATTTTGGTTGGTGCTACTCAAGTGCAGTGTAGCTCTGCTTTAACATTCAGAATAAAGCCATAAAATCAATTGGGAAGGGACACAGTTTCATGCATAAAGTTTACTGTAGAGTTATGACATCTGTAATGATATTTTATTTAACTGTGCTGCCACAGCAGCTTTCTTTAATATTGTTGTTCTGTGTGCTAGTATGTTCCCTTTTTCTGCACTAGTACAGCCCCAGCTGCTCCTAGCCTCTCCGTGCTGCTGAGGTTAGTTTCAATTTCCATCCCAGCAGAGTTAAATTTGGGAAAGCAATGTTTTTTTTTCAGCATAAACAAAAAATAACCAGAAAGACATAATTTGTAATAAGCTGGAATAAACTATATTGGATTCTACTTTTATGTGTTCTTGATTTATCACTGTCTGTGGATCAACAAGAAGCCGTACTGTCCATACAGACCGGGTCTCCGTAGGTAGGTCTTTTGCAAAAAAAAACATGTTTTACAACTCCAGTTCCAAAAAAGTAGACATTGTGTGTAAAAAATACATAAAAACAGAATGCAATGATTTGCAAATCACATTGGATAAGGCTAGACCCTTTGTCCAGTTTTTATTGCAGTCTGTGTACATATTGGGGAGGTTCATCACGCTATTTGTCCTAATAATAATAATAGTTGCTGAGAAAGAAGATGAGGGCAAAGTCAAAAATTTGTCCCCAGAATAAAAGGTAAGGGGAAATCTTTCAATGGTGACAACTGTTATAGGGACAAACAGAAATTTCCTCTTACTTCCTGTTGCATCTTTGAGACAGGGAGTGAAGAGAAATTTGTCCAACACATATAGTAAAAACCCTTCCCTACTCTATCCAAAATCAAAAAAGTTTGGGCTATACATACACTTTAAAGTGAACCTGTGCCCAGATCATGCACTCTGACTCCGGCTAAGCAGTAAAAGCAGTTTACTGGTCACTATTCACCTATTTATCTATGAGCATTGTGACAAAATACAATTAAAAATTTTCAGCACAGCCACTGGTTTTCCATGAGAACATATCTAGGCTGCCTGACATCCTACTAATGTAAGGTGGAGAATATTGGACAGGGTGCTAAAAAAAAACACTAACACTGACCACTAATGCGTGGCTGAGGGGAGCTGAAACACACCACCACTGACCACCAAAAAAAAGCAGTGCCAACCAGTGTGTCTAACACTGTGGTGGGTGGGGGGCTTATTTTTGGGGTCATTGACACAAATAGAAGAATATTAACTAAAGTTAATGAAACCGTGCTCTCTATAAAGTGCAAAGGAAAATTAATTATCATTTTTATATGGTTTTGTGTTAAGAGATTAATTTTCCTTTGCACTTTATAGAGAGTGTGGTTTCATTAACTTTTGTTAATATTTTTCTATTTACCTTTATATAACGTGTCGCTCCTATTTCTATATTTCACGTTTGTCATTACTTTAGTTTTCCATCTGCGCGGGTTGGTGGCACTTTCCATTTATTTTTATATTCATTGACACAAATGCCTTGGGATTATTGTTGTGGTCACTGACACTGCTTCTGGGGATTACTATTGTGGTCACTGACACCAATTTTGCCGGTTATTATTGCAGTCACTAACAACAATGCTGGGGTGTATTCTTGTGGTCCCTGACACCAATGCTGGGGGTTATTAATGTGGTCACAGAAACCAATACTCAAGGCATTTAATTGAGTCTCCTGAGGTGAATGATGACTCCGATGTTGTCCTCAGTGAGCATGGAGGTACATTGCAAAAAGATTTTCTGAAACTATGGAAAATATTTGTTGATTTTGCCAGAAATGTAGTGTTCTTGTAACTTCCTGTGACTTGAACTGATATATGAAACATCTTTATCATTCTTAACAGCCATCTTCGCTAAACTACTAATGTAATGTATATGAAGACAGAAAGGGATGCTTTCATAGTTCTGTCCAAGGGTAACTTCCATGGTTTCCTTCTTAAATACAATAGAGCAGCGGTCCTCAAACTTCTTGGCACCAGGGACCGGTTTCACGGCAGCCAATTTTCCCAGGGACCAGGGTGGGGGGGGGGGTCTATTCAGAGTCTGTCCTTGCCCCCCCTCTTTATATCATTGTCCTTAGTTCCCCTCCACATCACAGCCCCCTTTTACATTACAGTGCCCCTTTACAGTGCAGACCCTTTTACATCACAGTGCCCCTTTACATGAATTTAACAGGGACAGCACTGTAATGTAAAGGGGGCACTGTAATGTAAAGGGGGCTCTGTAATGTAAAGGAGGCACTGTGATATAAAGGGGCACTGTAATGATTACAGTGCCCCTTTACAGTGCAGTCCCCTTTATATTACAGTGCCCCTAGCAATCGCAGCCTCCTCCTTCACCATGCCCCTGCAGTCTGCCCCCCCCCCTTTCGTCTCTAACATGACCCTTCCCCATTCTAATGTCTAATGTCCTCCCTTACACAGGGATCAGATTCTACTTCTTCTAATCCTCAATCTGCACACAACTATCTGTGCTGAAGGTGTAAAAAAAAAAGCAGCTGGTTACAACCTTGCACATTTTTTTTGTTTCTGCCCACTACTACAGCCATTTTGGAAGGAGGTTAGACAGATCAATCAGAAATTTACAGACTTTAGTGTTCCCGATTGCCGAGCATTCTTCCTTCTGCGCCATTCCTCAATACTTCTCAGGATATATAAGAAATCTTTGCCACCTCTTAAATGCTGCAAAGGCCTGCAACCCCCTGAAATAGTCCTATCCTGGCTCCCCTGCTCAACAAAGTCATTCTATCAGCAGGGCAGGGGACTGGAGGAACTCCCCATTATGATCTGCAGCTCCTCCCTCCCCTGCTGATTGGATGACATCGTCGGCCAGGCGGGTGGAGGAGCCGGGAGAGGACAAAAAAGGTATGGCTGCACAGCAGGAGGTGAGCGGCGACTGCATCCTGTGATGGTTCTGTGCGGACCGCAGTCACCGCTCATCTCCTGCTGTGCAGCCTGGTGATCAACAGGCTGCATAATCTGCATCAGTCCGTGGCCCAGGGGGTTGGGGACCCCTGCAACACAGGATTGAGTGTAACTAGCCCAGGACGAGAAGTGTGTTATTTACAGGTTTTCCAGGTGAAAATAAAGGGGAAAAAATTAAATAAGCCACTACATCTAAGGATTGGTAGGCTGCAAAATATTAAATGTTTTGCCTTTGGGTTTGGATACACTTTTACAGTGTTTGGAGTGGGCTGCTCATTACACATGCAAATTCTAAAGCCTAAGCCAGCTTGTACAGAAGGCCTGACATGACTGACCTCTTCCTTCTAGGCTGCTGGAATCCATCACAGATTTTTCAAATGCGGAACCTATAGTCACAATCATCAGAATTCCGCCACTGTCTTGTAGACCCGATGGCCTCTTTATGTCATATTCTAGTTAGACTGAGAGAAAACAGGCGTCTTCTTCTCTTGAGCTGGGCAGAACAAGTTTTGTCCTTTCTCAAGGATTGAATAATTACTGTACATTGAGACAGTTCTAGCAAGATCTGTTATCTGAAACTTTAAACCATTGAGAAAATTCCTTGGAGTGTCATGAACTGCTTTTAGAATGTACAAAACCTTTTGTAACTTCACTTTAAAAAAAAAAAAGTGTTTTGTAGCATAAATTTGTGTGAGCTTTTCAGGGTGATGAAAATGATTCACCGTCACAAGTATATGACCCCGGTGTCTCTGTTGACTTGAGCTATTCATGCTGAGATTCTATTATATATATTTTCCAGATGCTGGGTAAAAATATTTTGTGCAACTCTTTTATTGATCTGTGTAGCAGTTCAGATTAATCTCCTCTCCGCAGCAGTAACCACTTTTCTTCAAGGGAAATATATTGTGGGGTTGTAAAGTATCTCATTTGAGTAGTAGGAGGACACAAGTCCAGGTACTTACACAGGCAATAAAACTCGGTCATGTTTAGAGGTGAATGGACTGTGTGCTAGGAGTATTAAGTTAAGCAAGCACAGTTGCAAACATTTTTTCCCCTAAATAAGAAAGTGATGAAAAGTATCATTTTCTATTGTATAATTTATAAAAGCTTCCAACACACAAAACCCAATTTCTGCCTACTGAAACAAATTAAGCTGCAATTGTACAATAGGCTGATGGTGGTTAGTGTGAAACCAAGTGCAACAGTGACTTATAGATGATGAAACATCCATGCGGGGTGAACATAGGTGTGGGACTTCACGCTGTTTCATATTGTTCTCCAACACCAGGACAATAATACTCAAGAAAAGCAGTTCTTAGGCTTTCCAGAGCTCTCCTGCTATGCAATGAACAATAAATGTATGTATCGGGTGAGAGGAGGTCTGTTCTAAGATTCTGACCAAAGGCATCAAGATGCCTATAGATATCAGATGACTGGCGCTTGCACTAAACATTTCATGCCAAATGGCAGATCCTGATAGTCCTGGCCTATGGCTTTTCCTGGCAAAAGTCAAAGTACAGGTTTGAAATTCTAACTTGATTACTGTTTTTTCCCTGAGATAAGCCACCATCAGGGCTGCATGTAGCTTGTGGACCCTAAATTCAACCTGAGCATTCCTGTTTGCATCTGAAGTTAGGCCAAATAGTTCAGATGGGCAGATTTGTGCCCAGATGTGTATTTACAGTATTTATACAATACTGTGCAAATGTTTTAGGAAGGTGTGGAAAAAAATCCTATAAATTAGAATGCTTTCAGAATTAGAAGTGTTAATAATTTACTTTTATCAATTAACAAAGTGGAAAGTAAATGAACAGAAGAGAAATCCAAATCAAATCAAGATTTGGTGTGATCACCCTTTGCCCTCAAAACGGCATCAATTATTTAATTCTTCTAGGTACACTTGCACACAGTTTTTGAAGTAACTCTGCAGGTAGGTTGTTGCAAACATCTTGGAGAGCAAAGCACAGATCTTCTGTGGATGTAGGCTGCGTCAGATTCTTCTGTCTCTTCATGTAATCCCAGACAGACTCGATGTTGAGATCAGGGCTCTGTGGGGGCAAAACCATCACTTCCAGGACTCCTTTTTCTTCTTTACATTCAAGATGGCTCTTAATGACATTGACTCTTCCTGTTGTCGTGCTGCATAAAAATTTGGGGCCAATCAAACTCCTCCCAGATGGTATGACATGATGGATAAGTATCTGCCTGTATTTCTCAGCATTGAGGACGCCATTGCTTCTGACCAAATCTCCAACTCTCCATTTGCAGAAATACAGCCCTAAACTTGCTAGGAACCTCCACCATGCTTCACTGTTGCCTGCAGACACTCATTATTGTTCCACTCTCCAGCCCTTCGGAGAACAAACTGCTTCCTGCCACAGCCAAATATTTCACATTTTGACTCATCAGTCCAGAGCACCTGCTGCCATTTTTCTGCACCTCAGTTCCTATGTTTTTGTGCATAGGGCATGGAAATAAAGCTAAGCGACTCAACTATATTCAACTTGCTTTAAACATTTCTTTTAAGCTACATCAACCCACAATTTACTGGCACAGATACAGGTGTAGTAGGCTTGCTCAAATGGTTATCCTATTTTAAAATTCACAAATTCAAACATTCTACCTGTTTAGGATATTTCCGCCAATTGCTGTTGGAGCCTAATTAAAATTCATTATTGATGTACTGCCAGTCAGAATTAATTAAGTCAGCACTGTAAATCAGAATGCTAAAATCCAGATGATTGCAAGCAAAACAACCTTTTTTTGCAAGTGCCAATCTTGTTTTGTGCATTGGAATGTGATTGCAGTTGATGAATTCTAAGATGTTTAAATGCACAATTATCTCCCAAGTTAGTAGTTCTGGAACACCGACATCATGGTGGTGGTGGTGTCACGTTTTGTTTGTGAAGACCCCTGTTTACCTAGTAAGTGAAATACTGTAACAATTTACAGACCTAGTTGCAGAGTAATAAAACATGTTATTGCCAATAAATTAAGTATCTTGAGTTTGAGGAATCCATTCTAATTTTCCTGGAAGCTGAGCACAGCTGGATCAGTATATTGTACGCATTGATTTTGTCTCCTAGCAAAAATACTTGTTTGACACCATATAACTTTGTAATATCAGCTAACAGGCTCTGCTTCACTGGGTAATATCCAGCCCCCCAGCTATCAGTAATGCACAGTGCTCAACTTCCCTGTCAACTACAGAAAGCCTTGGCAGCATGGTGGTTTAAAGCTTAACTCCAGACAAAATATTTCTCTTTAAAAAGGTTGGGGATTAGTTAAAAATTCTGTCCAAGTTTGTATTCATCTGTGACCCCATTGGGGAGCTTTTCCCTCCCTTCTGGTTCCTATGAGAGTATTTAAAAAAATCTGTGTTCCCAAATGCATATGGGCGTAAATGCAGGTACCATTCGATACAATGCAGCAGTGCTCACACTCTGATGTTTTGCCTTGGTACCTCTCATGAGGTATCATAGTTTAGATATGCGTGCAGGACATTTGCACATGAGCATGGGGGGGAGGCAGATCTTTTTATTATTATTTATTCCATTTCTTTTTTTAATGTTTTCTTCGTTTTTTGTTTTTTTTTAAACTGTATTGCTATCACAGGGGATGAACAACATTGGTTTGACAGCATGGGCAGTGACAGGTCCTCTTTATTAGACCCCAGATCTCTCCTCTGCCCTCCAAAGAAGCCTATTAAATTGAGATTAATTTGATGGCTTGTAAACAACAAATTCAAACTGACATTGCTTCCGGTTTCTGACGTCACAGAGGGGGAGGAACAACGGAAGTTTCTCTCGTTCTATCTACAGCTTCTAATGCAACAGGTCACATCGGTAATGGGCTTCCCAGCTGGATGAGAGAGCCCCATAGGGTGGCAGGTTTTCACATGTTTTCCAAATACTCTTTTTGCCCGTTTATTGAAAATCTGTTCAGAGAGCTCAATAGCTCAAACTGGAATTTACAATCGGAAGTGAATGAATCAGAGCAGTGACTCCCTGCACATCTTTTTTTCTGTGGTTTTAATGAGCAAGTTTCTACTGCTGTGTCCTCTCATTAGAGGTGAGCGTGTACCCTGTATTAAATGTTTATTTTTAAAATAAATCAAGCCATATAAAAACACCAGTCTATAAATGCACGTGCTTAAAGCAAATCTTTAATTCTGTCATTTTTTTCTTTTTTGAGACCATTTTTTTACTTTTTTTTTAATCTTTCCCTTTTTTTACTTCCAAATATGTTTCTCTGCCAACTGCTTAACATATACCTGCTAAAATGTCAACATACAATTGATTCGTTCTGATTTAGTAACTATTTTTTCAACCATAACAGTGATGACAGTAGTCATACAGTAGCTACAGTCTGTATGGTATTTAATATGATTAACATTACTCTAAATAATGGGATAGTGAAGCATTAACATTGCTTTGAAGGCAAAGCTAAGATAATGTGACTATTGACATTAATATCTGAAGACTGCGTGTAGCTTTTAAATATTCTTTGCAGGGCGTCTAGCTCCTAACCTAAGTTTACTAATTTGTAGTGACAAATATTTTTGGCTTTTGGGTTTGAGCTGGTTAGTTTCACTTAAATATGTAACCTTCAGTGACTTTTGTCCACAGACTAATGAACTGTTGAGCGTTTTCTTGTCAAAAGTTCACACTACAGTAACTGGACAGATCCCTCGGGGCTTTAGTATTGCATCAAAGGCTTACCCAGCCTCACGCTAGAGGAAGTCATTTAGAAAATAAGAAATATTAGCTACAACAGCTGAATAATGTGGCTATGAAGAATGCAGTCTGGGTTGCGCTGATTCGGTTCTCTAGCTGTCTGCTTCTGTATAGAGTGCCATTGGCTTAAAACTTTTTTTATTTTAAAGGGGACAAAAATTATGCTCTTCACAGCGTAATCAGCGTTGAATACACATTGTCATGACGCAATTTAAAAGTGTAAAGTTTAAAAAAAAAGCAGAGGTGTTTTTGGTACAAAATGCCTGGCCTATTCTGCTGATTTATAAGTTCACTTTATAAAAAAAATAAAAATAAATGCAATTTTTTTTGTTTGCAGGTTCCAGTAACAATTATGCTTGTTACAAAGCAGGGTTCTTCTTTTTGAATAGAGTTGTAAAAAAAATTAAAGGTGAAAGTGTATCTATAGTCAATGTATAATCATTTATTGATTTCTACATTGGATTTCAATTATTTCTAGCCTATTATTTGTAATACTTTTAGAGCTTGGACTTGAACCTGCGACCCCTGCTGTGTCTGGCAATGAGACTGCTTGCTGAGCCACCTGGAATGCTGGACAGTGCCCTGAATAATTCCTTGAATGATCCTGCCTTGAATCTTGTTTGTCTTGAACCTTGAACGCCTTTCTCCTCCCATGAACTCCCTGATTTAAGTTATGTCTCTACACTTTGTTTGCCAGATTATTGTGCTCTCTCCAGCCAATAGCTCACTTTTGTCTCTCCTGCTGCCGCCCGTATCTTGGCTACCATTTGTTCCTGACCTTTGGCTTGTTCCTTGACTACGCTCCTTCTTAATCCCAACCTGCAACTATTTGTTACTGACCTTTGGCTTGTTCCTCGACTATGCTTCTGCTTGATCCCTACCTACTATATCTACTACTAGATCCTGGCTTGCTCGCCTCTTGGTGGGGCAATCCTGAGGACCACAACCTGGTACTAACATGCAGTAAAGCCTTAGCCCATCTCCTACCATCAAGAACTCTGGTAAATATTGGTTAGTACTTAGACCCTGCACTTCGGATGAACCCGTGTCATCAGCCAGGGTGACCTGCGTGTATATCTGTCCTGCTTTTCGGTGGGTGCTTCTCCACTGCTATAGCTACTGGCCTCTGAGCCTGACTCCAGACCCGAGTGTGGCTCAGGGGTTAAATTTCAGTACCATTAGTGGTAACCCCGAGCCACACTCGAGATTGCATTGCAGGATTCTGGTGCGGTATACTTACCTTGTCCCCAGGATCCTGAGATGTCCCCCCGCTGTCGCTGTGTCCATGGGCTCTGTCCTCTGCCCGATGCCTCTGTGTGCTGGGCTCCGTTTCCTGTGAGCGCCGCAACGCACGGGGGCGGTGCCCGGCGGCAAATTCAAAAATTTTTAAAATCATAGTACATACAGTACAGTGTAATCTTACAGATTACATTACTGTATGAAATTTCACATCCCTTTTGTCCCCAGTGCTTTGTCCAATGCCCTGCATGCACTTTTATATGATATATACTGTTCTTTCTGCCTGGAAACTGGAGATTGTCCAGAGCAACCAAAAAGTGTCCCTTTACATCAAAAGTGGTTTTAGACCAGCTAGAAAACAGCTATAGTAAATTAGAACACTTGCAGAATTGAGCGATAGTGAATCGTGGGGAAATTAAATTTATTATTATTATATTAATATTTTTTATATTTTTTTTTTTTTATAAATAATATTTATTATATTATAATTTATGATTTTGTGTTTCAAACTTCATCTTACCCGGGATATCTGCTAGACTCTTGTTTGGACAGATTTAAGTGAGTTATTGCTAAGAATTACAGGCCTACAATATAAAACGCCAAATTTCTATGCAAAATAATTTTACCGCTTTTAAACATAAAGATCTGACATAATCATACCACCAGGGAGGCTATGCCTCGTACACGTGATCGGATTTTCCGCAGACAAAAACTCAGACTTTTGTCTGAAGGCGTGTGCCTGGATTTTTATTTTATTTTTTGGTTGAATAATCATTTGATTTTGTTATTTTCTATATTTTTGGATGCAAAGAATGCACTTTTTGGTTAAGTTTTATTGGCAAATAGCATGTCTAATTTTATTTGTTTTCTTTTTATGTTTTTTACTTCAAATGACATTTTGGGAGTTGGCAGTTACATTTAAAAAAAAAAAAATGCAACGTAAAACTGACAAGGGACACCAACAAGTTGTATCTTTCATCTTAAAATCTACGGGATAATTGTGCTGTGGTAACTTGCCCAAAAAAAAAAAAGAAAAAAGCATAATAATATTATTCTTGATATCACTAGAAAATTCATTTGCAATAACTCCATCAGTATCACCAGCAAAGCAGCTTCATTATTATCCCATTAAAGAACAAGAGAATGTGCGCTGCAATTCGAGATTTCATAATTTGCCGCGTCACGAATGTTAATTCTCCATTACGGACATTACTTTACAAGACCGACAGCTTCTGGCTCGTCCTTGCTTCCCAGCATGCGTGTTTGTACTTTGGACTTTTGTCTGATGGACTTGTGTACACACGCTCGGAAAATCCGACAACAGACATTTGTCTGTGGAAAATGTTAAAACCGGCCATCCAACATTTGTCCGCAAAAAATCTGAGCAACAATTGTCCGATGGCGCGTACAAATGGTCGGATTTTCCGCCAACAGCCTGTCATCACACATTTCCCGTCGGAAAATCTGATCGTGTGTACGAGGCTTAACTTTGTGAAGATCCCCACACATTTACTTCAGTGAATTTTGTGACATGTCCTTAGATATTGAAAGTAAACAACAATGAAGCTGCAAAGCATGCAGGGAATCCAGGAAGTTGTGGAAAGAGATTACCAGCAGAGAGGCAGCACTCACAACATGAAAGATTTTCCAAGTATGCTTATACTGGATGCACCACAAACCTTTATGAAAAAACTTGCATGACCCTTTTTTCAAAACCCAATGCAACACATTGAATGGTATCTGTGGTACACTGTGATACGTTGTGGCCAAACCATGTTAACACCTCCATTTTAGTTCATGTTTCCACACTGTATCAATTTAAATGGGTGCACGGGCCCTTGAGGTTTTAGGCTGGTCACATAGAGGCAGAAATTGTCCAGTGATATGAATGTTTTCTGTGCAATCGGGCAATAATCTCCCAGTGCATGAAGACTGACCTTAAAAGACTGGTATCATTAATATATATTGTTATTCCTTTTTGTAGAAATTACTTTGATTGTACATTTTATGGCATATGTCAATAAGCTTTTTGTACTATTTCTTTGTACCAAATAAAAAAGTTTGTAAACAAAAAAAAAAAGACTGGTATAACAGGAGATCAGATGAGCTAGAAACATTAATCAGGCTTTGGGGGTTATTTGCTAAAACTGGAGAGTACAAAATCTGGTGCAGCTCTACATAGATACAGTTTGTATTGCCAAAGATTAATTAAACAAGCTGGAGTTAGAAGCTGATTGGCTACCATGCACAGCTGCACCAGATTCTGAGTAAATCTCACCCATGGTGTTCATCTTGGTTTATAACCCTGAGATGAATAAAGATGACCAGACCACTGCTGGTCATAGTCTCCTAGTAAGTACTGGGGAAATCATCTGAAGCGCACACGAAATCAAGTATGGACTTGCCCACTGTTAAAAATTTAACCAAATTGGATTTAAGGTGAAGCTGGCAACATTCTGTTTGAATGCATGTTTTTATCCAAGGATAACCGCGCTTTCCCCCATGGCTTGGTTAGCAATAAATCTTGCAGCTAGAAGTCGGCGACACCATAATGCTGACTTCACTGGTCCCCTGTCATATATGTAGCACCCTCCTAGGTAGGTGCTAGAAGAAAAGAGTATAGTTTTTGATCTTTCTGCTTACCAGGAAGATGATCAAGTAAACTTTAGAGTGCTCTCTGCCTACCAGGGAGAAGGATCTTTTATTTAGGTCTGCTTGTTGTGCTTAGGTGCAGCTCAGCTTGTTTGACTGTCCCTCACTGCTCCAATAGGGAGGCATATTGGACAGTGGGAGGGGACCTGACATGTGAGTGAACAGGCTTTTTTACAGTCCTGGCAATTGGCAGAGAAGTGCTGCATTGCATGCTGGGATACTGTAAAGCCCGGGCACAAGTGCTCAGAGTTAGTTGAGCCGGGGAACAGAGTCCAGGAGGGAAGGGGCATCTGCCCTCTCCTCCGCGAAGGTGGTCATGCGGCCCTGATTGGGCGACCCAGGGGTCTAGAGAGAGAGAGAAGCTGAACCCAGAGGTCCTGCAGAGCTGAGTGGAAGGGAGACACCAGGAAGGATCTGATCCTGCCTACTGTGATTACAGATCTGTGTCTTTGGGGCCTGTCGAGTGAGGGCCACCCCCTTCAGCTAGAAGAATCAGTGGACGGGTGTCAGTAAAGGGGATGCTATAGAGCAGTGATGGTGAACCTTGGCACCCAAGATGTTTTGGAAATGTAGTTCCAAAACAGCTGGAGTGCCAAGGTTCGCCATCCCTGCTATAAGAGTATCCTGACGATAATGTAGTGCATCAAGTCTGTTGCTAGTGAGAGCAAGAAGACTTAATTCCTCCATACATGTGGTTGTATTGTTTAAAGCAGTTTAACTGCTTTCACAAGTAATCCGGTGAGGTCAAGTGAGAGTTGTCCTTCTCCATTGTGAATAGTTCCAGTTGGAGTATCCCACCAATCCCATCTCCCATCCAAGTTCCAAAATAAAATACAAAAAAAACACAAATAACCTGGACTGGTCATTGAGTAACGAGAGCAAGCGGGAGTAAGGGTGGGACAAGTGGAAACCCCTTGCAACCAACTAGGACTTAGTACCCCCTTAGTACCCTTAGTACCCAGCTGCTGGTACCCAGAGAGAGGCCTTAGAAGTCAACACTCAGCAAGCCCTATGGGGACAGTGCTACATATACCTCTTATTAAAGTATAGTGAATTAGAGGAGCAAACTTGGCTGTCACAGTGCGTGAAATTACCAAAGTCATGGTTGGCAACAAAAACTGGACAGAAATCAAACCTTGCCTCGCTGCTTCAAAACAAACCATTTTGGTGGAGCTCTGATGTAAGATTTCTAATTCTTTTCTATTTTCTCTTCCACAACATCCCATCAGTGGAAGCAGTGCTCTAAATCAAAACTTGATGAATGATGAAGACAGAAGATTCCTTTTCCCGGAATGTGAGTGAAATGCTAAATGTTTATTCCAAACTCATTAGACAGTTGTTATTTGACAGTAACAAACAGCACAATGCAGAAGGTCTGTGGCTCTGGTTAATACATATTAAATGGAAGCATGCTTCATGGATTCTATTATCACAAAGATTACAACTGGCTCCTATCCAGCTCTGCATCTATTACCAGCATGGCTTGCTGCATTAGTAGACTTTAAATATATATATTTCTGATGAATTATAAATGTCATTAAAAACAAGCTATACATTCTAAAACGGCTGCAATTATTTCCTGTGAATTATTAACATGGCAGTCCTGTTTTACAGCTGATGTGTAAATGTTATGTTGTGTACTGTCTGCAGTGCTCATTAGTCTTCTGTAACATCTGTAGTAGAAAGGTGAAATGTTATTTGGGTATTGCGGAACTGAAGTTCGCAGAATGCACTTCTGCCCTTTAGTTGGTAACCCTTGTCACATACTGTAAATATATCCTGTGTTTGACTGTACAGAGAGCTCATATACACTCCTGATTACTCTACTCTACAGGATACCTAGCCTGTTAGGCCCCTTTCACACGGACGGATAGAATGGTGCTTTTGGCTGCGGATTTTCTAATTTTCTACCACAGCTAAAAGCACATAATGCTTTCCTATGGCCCCATTCACACACTGCGTTTAGCTGCGAATTAGATACATGCAGTTTCGTGCAGATAGAAAAAATAGAATTGACTGCGTCAAGGAGCGATTTGGCGCAGCTATCCGCACATAACCGCAGGTAATCGCAGTGCACTGTGTCAGCTGCGGATAACAGCGCCGAGCTTCTCATCGGGAAAGGAAAAATTTTTCCTTTCCCAGTGAGCGACAAGCACAGGGATCCGACTCGGATCCCCGCCAATGCCCGGCACTGTTTGGTATGAATCTTGAGGGGGAACTCCACGCCAAATTTTAAATAAGAAAACGGCGTGGGTTCCCCCCCAGGGGCATACCAGGCCCTTAGGTCTGGTATGGATTTTAAGAGGAACCCCCCTACGCCGAAAAAACGATCCATACCAGACCCTTATCCGAGCACGCAGCCTGGTCGGTCAGGAAAGGGGGTGGGGACGGGCGAGCGCCCCCCCCCCTCCTGAGCCGTACCAGGCCGCATGCCCTAAACATGGGGGGGTGGGTGCTTTGGGGTAGGTTGATGAGGACAAGGGCCTCTTCCCGACAACCCTGGCCGTTGGTTGTCGGGGTCTGCAGGCGGGGGGCTTATCGGAATCCGGGAGACCCCTTTAATAAGGGGGCCCCCAGATTCTGGCCCCCCACCTTATGTGAATGAGTATGGGGTACATGGTACCCCTACCCATTCACCTGGGGGAAGAAGTGTCAATAAAAAAAACACTACTCAGGTTTTTAAAGTAATTTATTAGACAGCTCCTGGGGTCTTCTTCTGGCTTCGGGGGTCTTCTTCCGGCTTCGGGGGTCTCTCCGGTTCTTCTCCGCGCTCTCCGGGTCTTCTGCCGGGCTCCGCTATCTTCTGCTCTTTTGTCGCTCTTTTGCTAGCGGAGGAGCCCGGTCTGCTGCCTTCTGCCTTCTTTCCTCTTCTCTTCTTCCGATGTTGACATGACGCTCTCTCCGGCTAGAATGCTCTCTAAGCCCTCAGCTCTGACTTATATAGGCGGTGACCCCGCCCCCTTATGCCGTCACAGTCCCTGGGCATGCTGGGACTGTGACGTTTTAGGGGGTGTGGTCACCGGTGATACACCGGTCAATGCTGGTCATACTTTAAAAGGCACGAAGTAATCTCAAACCCATGATCTGTTTGTCTCTGAATGTTTTTTTTTTTATATATTTAATTAATTACAGGTATTACAAGTATTTGTAATAGTGCCAACTAGGGATAAGCTTAATGTTCAGGTTGAGCATAAGTTCAACTCGAACATCGGGTGTTCGCCCGTTCACAGAACAGTGACCATTATGGCGCGTTCGTGGGAAATTTGAGTGTTGCTGAACACCCCATAATGCACTGCAATCACAGCGCGCTCTGCTGGGAGAGCCATAATTGGCCAAAGGCAGGGTGCCTTTGGCCAATCATGGCTCAGGGGGACTAAGTCTATGCCCCACACTATATAAGGCTGCTTACATAGCAGCCATGTGTAGCGTTGTCGGCATGGACAGGGAGATGGCTTGAGTTAGATTAAGTAAGCAGGTTATTCAGTTAGTGGCAGTGTATTTGATTGAGATATATATATATATATATATATATATATATATATATATATATATACTCTGCATTTAGCACAGACTGTATCTTCAGTGCTTACTTTATATTCAGTCAGTGCAGGCAGTGTATTATTAATATATATATATATATATATATATATATATATATATATATATATATATTCTGCATCCAATGTGGCCTATACCTACAGTGCATTCAGTGGTGTACTGTATCTAATACACTTCAGGTGGTATATATATATATATATATATATATATATATATATATATAATGTATGTGTATATATTTACAGTCTAGTGTGTGTGTGTGTATATATATGTGTATATATAATGCATTCTGCGGTGTACAGTATATAATAGAAAACCAAAAAGTGTAGCGCTAATATGAAAAGAGAAATGGCCACATAATATGTACAATGAAGACCATTATATCATAAGATTGGACCCCCCCAGACGATGTCCAAGGAGATGAAATGCATCGGGTAGGACCCCACTGCCGCCATTTTTACTTACACAGCGCTGTTTTATCCATTCCCATTCAATTGGTATACAGGTTTTTTTTTTTTTTTTCTATAACATTATGACTATTATTACTGTTTTCAACACAGATTATTACTCTATGTTTGTAATTCTGCTGACTAGGGATGAGCTTCGTGTTCGAGTCGAACCCATGTTCGACTCGAACATCGGCTGTTCGACCGTCCGTCGAATTGCGAACGTTATGGGCCGTTCGCGCCAAATTCGTGTGGCGCGTCACGGCCCATAATTTACTGCGGCATCGCAGTGCATTGCTGGCTGATGATTGGCCAAGCATGCACTATGACCCGCATGCTTGGCCAATCACAGCGCCGTCAGTAGAGAGAGCTGTAATTGGCCAAAGCCAGGGTGGCTTTGGCCAATTATGGCTCAGGGGATTTAGTACACGCCCCACACTATATAAGGCCGCCTGCACGGCGGCCCTGTGTAGTGTGTTCCGGTGTGCTGATAGAGAGAGAGACAGACAGTGTCATTTGAGTTAGATAGATTAGGCTAGATCTGTTCCTGCTATTTACATTTAGTGCAGTGCGTCCTGCTCACAGTGTTTAGCTAGATCCGTTCCTGCTATTTACATTTAGTGCAGTCAGTGCGTCCTGCTCACAGTGTTCAGCTAGATCCGTTCCTGCTATTTACATTTAGTGCAGTGCGTCCTGCTCACAGTGTTCAGCTAGATCTGTTCCTGCTATTTACATTTAGTGCAGTGCGTCCTGCTAACAGTGTTCAGCTAGATCCGTTCCTGCTATTTACATTTAGTGCAGTGCGTCCTGCTCACAGTGTTCAGCTAGATCCGTTCCTGCTATTTACATTTAGTGCAGTGCGTCCTGCTCACAGTGTTCAGCTAGATCTGTTCCTGCTATTTACATTTAGTGCAGTGCGTCCTGCTCACAGTGTTCAGCTAGATCCGTTCCTGCTATTTACATTTAGTGCAGTGCGTCCTGCTCACAGTGTTCAGCTAGATCCGTTCCTGCTATTTACATTTAGTGCAGTGCGTCCTGCTCACAGTGTTCAGCTAGATCTGTTCCTGCTATTTACATTTAGTGCAGTGCGTCCTGCTCACAGTGTTCAGCTAGATCCGTTCCTGCTATTTACATTTAGTGCAGTGCGTCCTGCTCACAGTGTTCAGCTAGATCCGTTCCTGCTATTTACATTTAGTGCAGTCAGTGCGTCCTGCTCACAGTGTTCAGCTAGATCCGTTCCTGCTATTTACATTTAGTGCAGTGCGTCCTGCTCACAGTGTTCAGCTAGATCCGTTCCTGCTATTTACATTTAGTGCAGTCAGTGCGTCCTGCTCACAGTGTTCAGCTAGATCCGTTCCTGCTATTTACATTTAGTGCAGTGCGTCCTGCTCACAGTGTTCAGCTAGATCTGTTCCTGCTATTTACATTTAGTGCAGTGCGTCCTGCTCACAGTGTTCAGCTAGATCCGTTCCTGCTATTTACATTTAGTGCAGTCAGTGCGTCCTGCTCACAGTGTTCAGCTAGATCCGTTCCTGCTATTTACATTTAGTGCAGTGCGTCCTGCTCACAGTGTTCAGCTAGATCCGTTCCTGCTATTTACATTTAGTGCAGTCAGTGCGTCCTGCTCACAGTGTTCAGCTAGATCCGTTCCTGCTATTTACATTTAGTGCAGTGCGTCCTGCTCACAGTGTTCAGCTAGATCCGTTCCTGCTATTTACATTTAGTGCAGTCAGTGCGTCCTGCTCAGTGTTCAGCTAGATCTGTTCCTGCTATTTACATTTAGTGCAGTCAGTGCGTCCTGCTCACAGTGTTCAGCTAGATCCGTTCCTGCTATTTACATTTAGTGCAGTCAGTGCGTCCTGCTCACAGTGTTCAGCTAGATCTGTTCCTGCTATTTACATTTAGTGCAGTCAGTGCGTCCTGCTCACAGTGTTCAGCTAGATCCGTTCCTGCTATTTACATTTAGTGCAGTGCGTCCTGCTCACAGTGTTCAGCTAGATCCGTTCCTGCTATTTACATTTAGTGCAGTCAGTGCGTCCTGCTCACAGTGTTCAGCTAGATCTGTTCCTGCTATTTACATTTAGTGCAGTCAGTGCGTCCTGCTCACAGTGTTCAGCTAGATCCGTTCCTGCTATTTACATTTAGTGCAGTGCGTCCTGCTCACAGTGTTCAGCTAGATCCGTTCCTGCTATTTACATTTAGTGCAGTCAGTGCGTCCTGCTCACAGTGTTCAGCTAGATCTGTTCCTGCTATTTACATTTAGTGCAGTGCGTCCTGCTCACAGTGTTCAGCTAGATCCGTTCCTGCTATTTACATTTAGTGCAGTGCGTCCTGCTCACAGTGTTCAGCTAGATCTGTTCCTGCTATTTACATTTAGTGCAGTGCGTCCTGCTCACAGTGTTCAGCTAGATCTGTTCCTGCTATTTACATTTAGTGCAGTGCGTCCTGCTCACAGTGTTCAGCTAGATCCGTTCCTGCTATTTACATTTAGTGCAGTGCGTCCTGCTCACAGTGTTCAGCTAGATCCGTTCCTGCTATTTACATTTAGTGCAGTGCGTCCTGCTCACAGTGTTCAGCTAGATCCGTTCCTGCTATTTACATTTAGTGCAGTCAGTGCGTCCTGCTCACAGTGTTCAGCTAGATCCGTTCCTGCTATTTACATTTAGTGCAGTGCGTCCTGCTCACAGTGTTCAGCTAGATCCGTTCCTGTTATCTTCCTACTGACAGGCAGGCTTGTCTGGTTACAGTATATAAAGCTACCTGAAGAAAATTACAGGTGTTCTATCCCAGCTTAGTGCAGCTACAGGCCATTCGTATGTCTGGAAGGCCAAGAAGGAGAGGCAGACAGTCACAAGCCAATAAGAGAGGGCAAGCAGGCTCTGTGTCTAGTGCTGGTCGTGGAGACGGTGCATCCTCATCAGCACGTGGCCATGGGACACGCTTGGCCTTTTTTTCGGCAGCTGGCCGTGTTGAGCCGCAACATGCGATAGACTTGGTCGAGTGGATGACCAAGCCGTCCTCATCCTCCTCATCCTCTCTCACCCATGCCCAGGGTGCTTTGTCTGGCAAAGCAGCGGCCTCTTCCCTCAGCTCAATGTCATCAGTGACTCCTTCCCTAGCTCCACCATGTCCTCCTGAGGATTCCCTCGAACTGTTTGACCACAGTGTTGGGTACATGCTCCAGGAGGATGCCCAGCGTTTGGAAGGCTCTGATGATGATACTGAGCTCGATGAAGGCAGTAACATGAGCACGGACAGAGGGGGTGCCCAAGAAGGACAGCAATCTGGCAGTCATGCTCCCCCTGCTGCAGCATACTGCCAGGTTTGCTCCAGTGATGAGGAGGGAGGGGATGATGAGGTCACTGACTCAACGTGGGTGCCTGATAGGAGGAGGAGGAGGAGGAGGAGGCGGCACATCACCAACGAGGCAGGATGCCCTCCAGGGGCCAGCCTAAGGGCAGCACATTGACTGCATCACACCCCAAAGCTCCACATGTGCAGGGCGCTGCAGTCTCTGCGCGTTATTCAAAAAGTTCTTTGGTGTGGGCCTTTTTTGAGACGAGTGCATCAGATCGCACCGCTGCTATTTGCAACATATGTCTCAAGCGTATCTCGCGTGGCCAAAACATCTCCCGCTTGGGTACCACATGCTTGACCAGACATATGTTGACCTGCCATGCAGTTCGTTGGCAAGCATATCTAAAAGACCCACACCAAAGAACAAAGAGGATCTCTCCTTGCTCCTCATCAGCTGAGATTTCCAACCCCACTAGACCTTCAGTCCTCTCTGAGACCTGCAGTGAGAGGAATGAAGGTGTAGAATTAGGTGTGTCACAGCCAAGTACTTGTGGGCAATCTGCTTTTGGTACACCGACGTCAGATTGTACCAGGCAAATTTCCCTGCCCCAGCTGCTGCACCGCCGAAAGAAGTTTGCTCCCAGCCATCCACATGCCCAGCGGTTGAATGCTAGCTTGGCAAAATTGCTAGCACTTCAACTGCTGCCTTTTCAGTTGGTAGACTCTGCCCCCTTCCGTGAGTTTGTGGAATGTGCGGTTCCTCAGTGGCAGGTACCCAAACGCCACTTTTTCTCACGGAAGGCGATTCCGGCTCTCTACCGGCATGTGGAAGGCAATGTCCATGCCTCGCTGGACAGGGCGGTCAGCGGTAAGGTGCATATTACCGCTGACTCATGGTCCAGCAGGCATGGACAGGGACGTTACCTAAGTTTCACGGCGCATTGGGTGACTCTGCTGGCAGCTGGGAAGGATGCAGGACAAGGTGCAGTAGTGTTGGAGGTTGTTCCGCCACCACGCCTCCAAAATGCTGATTGTGACACACCTCTCTCCTCCACCCCCTCCTCTTCTTCTTCCTCCATGGCCTCTTCCTCGGAACCAGCGGTGCTCCGTAGGCGTTCAAGGGGCTACGCAAGTACGCAGGCCAAAAGATGCCATGCGGTGCTTGAGCTGGTGTGCTTGGGGGACAGGAGCCACACTGGGGCAGAGGTTCTGTCAGCTCTGCAGGGGCAGGTTCAGAGGTGGTTGACGCCACGCCAACTTAAGGCAGGAATGGTGGTTTGCGACAATGGCACCAACCTCCTCTCTGCCCTCCGACAGGGACAACTGACCCATGTGCCCTGTTTGGCTCACGTCCTTAACTTGGTGGTGCAGCGGTTCTTGGGCAGGTACCCGGGCTTACAGGATGTCCTGAGGCAGGCCAGGAAAGTCTGTGTGCATTTCCGCCGGTCATATAATGCCAGTGCTCGGCTGACGGACCTCCAAAAGGAGTTTAACCTGCCCAAGAACCGCCTAATCTGTGACATGCCCACCAGGTGGAACTCAACGTTGGCCATGCTGCAGCGGCTGCACACGCAGCAGAGGGCCATCAATGAGTACCTGTGCGACTATGGCACCAGGACAGGGTCAGGCGACCTTGTTTTTTTTTCCCCACGCCAGTGGGCCATGATCAGGGATGCATGCACTGTCCTGTCACCATTCGAGGAGGCCACGAGGATGGTGAGCACTGACAGTGCATGCATCAGTGACACTGTCCCCCTTGTCCACCTGTTGGAGCACACGCTGCGTGGAATAATGGACAGGGCACTTGAGGCAGAACAGAGGCAGGAAGAGGAGGACTTCCTTAGCTCTCAAGGCCCCCTTTATCCAGACAGTGTTCCTGCGTGCCCGCCGATCACACAGGAAGAGGAGGAGGAGGAAGATTGTGTCAGTATGGAGGTGGAGCCTGGCACTCAGCATCAGCAGTCTTTAAGGGATCAGTCCCAAGGAACACATGGACTTGTACGTGGCTGGGAGGAGGTGGCTGCGGACGTTGTTGTCCTTAGTGACCCAGAGGACTCCGGACCGAATGCCTCAGCAAACCTACGCTGCATGGCCTCCCTGATCCTGCAAAGCCTGCGTAAGGATCCTCGTATTCGTGGTATCAAGGAGAAGGACCAATACTGGCTGGCAACCCTCCTTGATCCACGTTACAAGGGTAAGGTTGCGGACCTTATCTTGCCATCGCAGAGGGAGCAGAGGATGAAACATCTTCGGGAGGCCTTGCAGAAAGGTCTGTGCAACGCGTTCCCAGAGACTGGGAGGTTACAAACTCCTGTTTCTGGACAACGTGTTGCTGAGGCTTCGGTCAGTCAAAGAAGGAGCGGTGGAGAAGGTGGCCGTCTGACCGATGCGTTCAGACAATTTTTTGGTCCGCAGCCCCAAGGTATGATCGGTTCCAGCAACCATCGCCAGCGTCTGTTTTACATGGTGCAGGAATACCTAGGGGCAAGATCAGACTTGGACACCTTTCCCACCGAAAATCCTCTGGGTTACTGGGTCTTGAGGATGGATCACTGGCCAGAGCTTGCACAGTATGCAATTGAGCTACTGGCCTGTCCTGCATCCAGCGTTCTTTCGGAACGCACATTCAGTGCTGCTGGAGGCGTGGTAACCGATCACAGGGTGCGTCTGTCCACCGACTCGGTCGATCGGCTGACCTTCATAAAAATGAATCAGTCTTGGATCACCACCAGCTACCAAGCACCTGATGCTGATGTAACCGAATAATTTTTTTTGAAATCTCAGATCCCTTCAAAGACTGCCTATGCTGATGCTGAGTGACTATCCCTGAGTAATTATCCTCTTCCTCCTCAATCATCACGCTGATAGCTTGTAAGAACATTTTTGGTTCTGGGCGCCACCACCAGTGCCTAAGGCCCAATTTTTCAGCCCCTGTTTAACAGGGGCGTGTAATTACAATTTTTGATGTAATACTTTGCAGCAGGGCTCGTTCCTGCATTCCAACTAGAGTGTCTGTGAGGGGTTGCAGTGTTGTGGCACCAGTGCCTAAGGCCCAATTTTTCTGCCCCTGTCTAACAGGGGCGTGTAATTACAATTTTTGATGCAATACTTTGCAGCAGGGCTCGTTCCTGCGTTCCAACTAGAGTGTCTGTGAGGGGTTGCAGTGTTGTGGCACCAGCACCAGTGCCTAAGGCCTAATTTTTCAGCTCCTGTTCAACAGGGGCATGTAATTACAATTCTTGATCTAATATTTCACAGCAGGGCCCTGTGAGGGCTTACAGTGTTGTGGCCACAGCAACACCTAAGGCCCAAATTTCTGCTGAGTATATAGGGCAGGACCCTACTTTCAAACATCTAACTTACAAACGACTCCTACTTGCAAACGGAAGGAGACAACAGGAAGTGAGATGAAATCTACCCCTAGGAAGGGAAATTCTCTCCTGTAAGAGTTAATATGGGAAAACAATTTCTCCTTTCCACTGATGCTTTCCAATCCTTGTTCCACAAAAAAACCCAAATTTTCAAAAAACATTTTTCATTGGGACAAAAAAGTGAGGTGAAATCTTCTGAAGAGGAGGAAAGACAGCAAAACAAATGTCACAGGGGTGATAACCCTTCCCTATGTTTTCCAAAAAGCTTAAAAAAGATTTTTTGGCTGGAGCTCATCACGTTAAAAATGTACCCGTTCAAAATTACAAAGATTCTACTTAACAACAAACCTACAGTCCCTGTCTTGTTTGCACCGCCTGTATACTGCTGTTCAGAGTATATAGGGCCTGGTGGCCCCACACCTTTCCTTATTTTAATTTGGGTGCGGGGTTCCCCTTAATATCCATACAAGACCCAAAGGGCCTGGTAATGGACTGGGGGGTACCCATGCCGTTTTTCTCACCGATTTTCATCCATATTGCCATGACCCGACATTACATTAAACCCGCAAGCAGTTTTAAATGAGATTTTTTCCTTTAAAAATTACATTTGGTGCAGGGACTGTTCTAAACATGGGAAACACGCGTCACTTTACAGGCATACTATAGACACCCCCCAGGTACGATATTTAAAGGAATATTTCACTTTTTTTTTTTTACTTTAAGCATCATTAAAATCACTGCTCCCGAAAAACCGGCCGTTTTTAAAAGTTTTTTTTGCATTGATACATGTCCCCTGGGGTAGGACCCGGGTCCCCAAACCCTTTTTCGGACAATACCATGCAAATTAGCCTTTAAAATGAGCACTTTTGATTTCGAACGTTCGAGTCCCATAGACGTCAATGGGGTTCTAACGTTCGTGCGAACTTTCGGTCCGTTCGCGGGTTCTGGTGCGAACCGAACCGGGGGGTGTTCGGCTCATCCCTACTGCTGACACATTATGTAGCAATATTTACTCTTTATAATGATTTATACTTGAAAATTACATATCTTTGGACATGAGTATTTATGGCTCATCTCTCACTCCATAGTTGATCAGATGCCACACTGTATCTCCTGAAGAAGCTTAAGAAAGCGAAACATGTCGAAAGTGGTATCAAGCTCTGTATCATATTTTTTTCAAAATAGTTCTGTAAACATGTATTAGTGTTTTGTCTCATGTCTGTCTTTTTTAAAGATTTATCAATAAAATATATTTTTTTTACCTTATAAACCTTCATTTTGCTTATCGAGTACTGTTAAAGTCCCTGGGCCTCTGTGTGGCCTTAATGTCCCCCTTTTTTCAATTTATTTATTGGGATGTGGTGTTCCTGTTTGACTCCTCCCCTCTATCTCTATGGTATATTTCTTTGGGTTCAAACATAACGGTAAGCCTCCCTATTATTGGTGGTGGTATTCTTCTTATTTCAAGATTTCACGTGTATATTGATATGATCTATGTATGAAGTCACATACCTATAGAGGACTATAATTTTTTCACTTTCGATGTTAGTTTTTTGGTATTGTTTGCCAATCTTCTGATGTAATGGTCTTCATTGTACATATTATGTGGCCATTTCACTTTTCATATTATCGCTACACTTTTTGGTTTTCTTATCATGCACATATCCTACTGGCCGTGTTAGCTGCTTATTCTTTTGGGCAGCGCAGAATTATTTGTGTTATACAGTATATAATACACTTCAGGTGGTGTATCAATATACTGTAAATATATGTATATCAGCCTAGTATATATGCATTCAGTGTAGCGTATATATACAGTGCATTTGGGGGGGTGTACTTTCTAATACGCTTCAGGCTGTGTACATAGTATCTAATACAGTGTTTACAATTTCTACTACACTTCTGGTGGTGTACACAGTATACAATACAGTGCAGCCATTGTACAGTTTCTAATACAGTGCAGGCAGTGTACACAGTATCTAATACAGTGTGTACAGTTTCTATTACACTTCCTCCTCCTCTGTCATCCAGACTCAGAGTAGTTTGCCTTCCAACGCAGCTACCAAAGTGGCCTATTCCACCGCCTCCTTGTCCACAGTCACTCCTTCCGTAGCCCCACCATCATGCACGGAGGAGTCCCCAGAATTATTCAACCACAGTGTCGGTTAAATGCTGCTGGAGGATGAGCAGCAATTTGAAGGCTCCGATGTTGGTTCCCAGGTTGAGGAAGGGAGTAATGTGAGCCTAGAGAGAGGGGATACCACAGAAGGACAAGAAACTGGCATGCTCCCCCAGCTGTAGCATACTGCCAAGTTTGCTCTAGTGACTAGGAGGGAGGGGATAATTAGGTCACTGACTGTACTTGGGTGCCTGAGAGGAGGAAAGTGAGGAGGAGGCACAACTCCAACAAGGCAGGATGTCCTCTAGGGGGCAGCTTACCCTATTGCATCGCACCACAGAGCTCCGCAGGTGCAGGGCGCTGCTGACTGTTAAAAGTTCCTTGATGTGGGCCTTTTTTCGACAGGTGTGCAGCAGATCGCACCGTTGCTGTTTGCAACCTATGTCTGAAGCGGATCAAGCGTGGCCAGAACAGCAACTGCTTGGGAACCACATGCTTGACCAGACATATGGCAACAGCACTTGGAAAAAGGCGGACTTCTCCTTGCTCCTCATCTGGGATCTCCAACCCTACTATACCTCCAGTCCTCTCAAAAACCTGCACTGAGAGGAATGAAGGTATAGCAATAGATGTCCCAAGTACTTGCAGCCAATCTGCTAGCAGTACACCACCAATTGATTTTAGCAGGCAAATTTCCCTACCCCATTTGCTGAACCGTAAAAAAATTCAGTCCCAGCCATCCACATTCGCTCAGCGTCTAAATGCTAGCTTGGCCAAATTGCTAGCACTGCAACTGCTGCCTTTTCAGCTGGTGGACTCTGCCCCATTTTGTGAATTTGTGGAATGTGCTGTACCTCAGTGCTACCTCTGTGAAAAGCCATTTCTTTTCACAGAAGGCCATTCCGGCTCTACTGGCATGTGGAAGGCAATGTTTTGGCTTCGTTGGCCAGGGCGGTCAGCAGTAAGGTTCATATTACTGCTGACTTATGGTCCAGCAGGCATGGGCAGGGACTTTACCTTTCCTTCACAGCACACTGGGTAACTCTCTGCTGGCAGCTGGCAAGGATGCAGGACAGGGTTCTGTGTTGTTGGAGCTTGTTCCGCCACCACGTCTTCAAAATGCTAGTGGTGATTCTGCCACAGCTCCCCCCCCTCCTCTTCTTTTTCCTCTATGGTCTCTTCTGCAAATTTGTCCTCTGAACCAGCAGTTCTCTGTAAGCGTTCAAGGGGCTACGCAAGCAGTCAAGCCAAAAGATCAGCTGTCAGCTCTGCAGGGGCAGGCTCAGAGGCAGTTGACGCCATGCCAGCTTCAGCCAGGAATGGTTGTATGCGACAATGGCACCAACCTTCTCTCCGCCCTCCGACAGGGACACTTGACCCATGTTCTATGTTTGGCACACGTCCTGAATTTGTTTGTGCAGCGTTTCTTGACCAGGTACCCAGGCTTACAAGATCTCCTGAGACGGGCCAAAAAATAAGTCTTGTCATTTCCATCAGTCATACAATGCCAGTGCTTGGCTGGCTGACATTCAAAGGGAATGCAACCTGCCCACCAACCGCCTCATTTGTGACATGCCCATCAGGTGGAACTCAACATTGGCAATGCTGCAGCAGCTGCACACACAGCAGAGGGCCATCAATGAGTACCTGTGCAAGTATGGCACCAGGACAGGGTCAGGGGAGCTTGGCTTCTTTTTGCTACGCCAGTGGCTACTGATCAAGGCTGCATGCACTGTCCTGTCAACATTTGAGGAGGCCACAAGGATTGTGAGCAGCGACAATGCATGCATCAGTGACACTGTCCCACCTAGTCTTCCTGCTGGAGTACACGCTTCATGGAATCATGGACAGGGCACGTGAGGCAGAACAGCAGGAGGAAGAGGAGGACTTCCTTTCCTCTCAAGGCCCCCTTTATACAGATAGCATTCCTGCGAGCCCGCCAAACACACAGGAAGAAGAGGAGGAGGATTGTGTCAGCATGGATGTAGAGGCTAACACTCAGCAGCAGTCTTCAAGGGATGGATTTCAGTCCCCAGAAACCCAAGGAATTGTACGGATAATGTGATCCTTTAGTGACCCAGAGGACTCAGAACAATATTTTTGGTTTAGGGCACCATCACCACCACCATCCAAGGCCCAATTTTTCTGCCCCTGTTTAACAGGGGCATGTTATTACAATTTTTTATATAAAATTTCAATGCAGGGCCCGTTCCTGCACACAAAAAGAGTATCTGTGAGGGGTTACAGTGTTGTGGCACCACCACCCAAGGCCCAATTTTTCTGCAGAGTATATAGTGCCTGGGGGACCCCCACACCATTTTTTAAAATTTTGGTGTGGGGATCCCCTTAATATCCATACCAGACCTGAAGGGCCTGGTATAGATTTTGGGGGGACATCCATGCCATTTTTTTTGGTATTTTTGGCGCGGGATGCATGTTCTGCTGCCAACCGAACCGGGGGGTGTTTGGCTCATCCCTAGTGCCAACAGTGCTTTACATATTGTACATTCACCTGCCCTCAAGGAGCTTACAACTTTAAGGTCCCTAATTCACATGCATACCTACACGTACTAGCAGAGGTGGCTGGTGAAGTTTTAGGATGGGGGAGCGCCAGACCCCGCCCTTCCTTTTTTGCCCACCCCTCTTCTCACAAACCCCACCCTTTAAAGAATCCACTCACTCCGTCCCCTGTGTTCCCCTTGCTTACATCCATAGTGTCAGGAGTATACAGCTCAGCGTCACAGGACAGAGTATACAGCTCAGCGTCACAGGACAGAGTGTACAGCTCAGCGTCACAGGACAGAGTGTACAGCTCAGCGTCACAGGACAGGGTATACAGCTCAGCGTCACAGGACAGGGTATACAGCTCAGCGTCACAGGACAGGGTATACAGCTCAGCGTCACAGGACAGGGTATACAGCTCAGCGTCACAGGACAGGGTATACAGCTCAGCGTCACAGGACAGGGTATACAGCTCAGCGTCACAGGACAGGGTATACAGCTTAGCTTCACAGGACAGGGTATACAGCTCAGCGTCGCAGGACAGGGTATATAACCCAGTATTACAGATCGCGCGGCACTGACAGCACCGCACGGCGTGTGGCTAGCGGCACCAACAGTACCACGACCCCCCCGGCACTGACAGCAGTAAACATCTGCGGCGTGACACTGGCAGCATCCCCCCCCCATGTCCAGCACTTGCCAAGCTGCGGAGAGGATCCTCCTGTGTCTACTGCATCCTCCTCCATAGTGCAGCCTCCGCTCCTCATGCTTCCTCCGCTTGCCAAAGCGCCGCCAGGCATCCAATAAGATCACCTGGCACTTTGGCCAATCGGGAAACAGGTCTCACCGACCTGCCTCCTGATTGGCGGGGAGGCACTGTAGTGTGAAAATAGCGACAATTCATTTGCTATGGTCACACAATTGGGTGGGATCAGGGCACATTCTCTGCGCCCCGAGCCCACCCTTTTTTGAAGCCTATTAGAGCCTCTAGCTCTAATCAGGTGCTTAAAAAAAACCCTGCCATAGGAATCCATGCGCCGGGCACATGAATAGGGAGGCGGTGGCAGGGATGGGGGAGGCGGCGCCTGTGCTCCTACAATGCACTTTTTGCGCTATAAACAACAACAAAAAAGTAAATTTTGAAAAAAAATTAACTATTTTAAACTTTCTGCTATAAACATATCAAATATTTTTTTTCCCTAAATCTAATTTCTTCATAAATTTAAGCCAATATGTATTTTGCTAAATATTTTTGGTAAAAAAATCCCAACAGTGCCTTACAAAAGTATTCACCCCCTTAGCATTTTTCGTGTTTTGTTGCCTCACAACCTGAAATTAACATGGATTGTTTGAGGATTTGCATCATTTAATTTACAGAACATGCCCACAACTTTGAAGATTTTTTTTTTGTGTGAAGCAAACCACAAATATGACAAAATAACAGAAAAAAAAAAATCAATGTGCATAACTATTCACCCCCCTAAAGTCAATACTTTGTAGAGCCACCTTTTGGGGCTATCGCAGCTCCAAGTCGCTTTGCCCATTCCTCCTTGCAAAACTGCTCCTGCTCCTTCAACTTGGATGGTTTGCGCTTTTGAACAGCAATCTTTAAGTCTGACCACAGATTTTCTATTGGATCGAGGTCTGGGCTTTTACTAGACCATTCCAACACATCTACATGTTTCCCCTTAAACCACTCAAGTGTTGCTTTAGCAGTGTGTTTGGGGTCATTGTCCTGCTGGAAGGTGAACCTCCGTCCTAGCCTCAAATCACACAGAGTGGTACAGGTTTTGTTCAAGAATATCCCTGTATTTACCACCATTCATCTTTCTCTCAACTCTGACCAGTATCCCAGCCCTGACTGCTGAAAAACATCCCCCCAACATGATGCTGCCACCACCACGTTTCACTGATGGTGTTCTTTGGGTGATGTGATGTGTTGGGTTTGCGCCAGACATAGCGTTTTCCTTGATGGCCAAAAAGTTCAATTTTAGTCAGACCAGAGCGCCTTCCTCTATACATTTTGGGAGTCTCTCAAATGCCTTTTTGCAAAGTCAAAATGTGCCATTTTGTTTTTCGCTGAAAGTAATGGCTTTCTTCTGGCCACTCTGCCATAAACCTCAACTCTATGGAGCGTACGGCTTATTGTCGTCCTATGTACAGATACTCCAGGGTTACCTTAGGTCTCTTTGCTGCCTCTCTGTTTAATGCCCTCCTTGCCCGGTCTGTGAGTTTTGGTGTGCAGCCGTCTCTTGGCAGGTTTGCTATTGTGCCATGTTCTTTCCATTTGCTTAGGATAGATTTGATGGTGCTCCTAGGGATCATCAAAGATTTGGAATTTTTTTTTATAACCTAACCCACTTCTCAACAACCTTATCCCTTACTTGTTTGGAGAGTTCTTTAGTCTTCATGGCAGTGTTTGGTTAGTGGTGTCTCTTGTTTAGGTGTTGCAGCCTCTGGGGCCTTTCAGAAAGGTGTGCATATGTAATGACAGATCATGTGACACTTAGATTGCACACAGGTGGACATCATTTCACTAATTATGTGACTTCTGAAGGTAATTGGTTGCACCAGAGCTTTTTATGGGCTTCATAACAAAGTGGGTGAATGCATAAGCACATGCCAATTATCAATTTTTTATTTCTGAAAAAAGTTTTATGTATATATTTTTCTAATTTTACTTCACCAACTTAGACTATTGTGTTCTGATCCATCACATATAATTCAGAATAAAAAAAAAACATTAAACTAAAGGCTGTAATGTAACAAAATAGATAAAAAGCCAAGGGGTGAATACTTTTGCAAGGCACTGTATATTGATTGGTTTGATTGGTTTGCCTGCATCTTGCAGATTTTAGGGTACTAGCTGCAATTGAAACAGCAGAAGAAGCTGTCAATGCTGCTTCTAGGCCATACTACGTGAAGGCAGAGTAGCTACTTTGAGCCTTTTGGTATTATGGGCCCATTCACACTAGGCATTGTGTTAATGTATTAAGGCAGCCTATTCATTTGAATGAGCTGGCAGACTACCGGAAGATTGACATGACTAATTTGTTTAATGCAGTGAGTTAAAGCACATGGTTCACATCTGTGCGCTGAAGTGCGACACAATGCTAAAGCAATGTGCTACAACACAAATGTGTCATACTACTCTGCCTAAGTACTCTGGGATGCCATTCAAAATAAATACCACATTACTCTATGTATCTGTATCCATTGCACTGCTATTAGTCAGTATTAGATGGATAAGGAAAGACGTAAACATATAATTTACAAGGCCCTGGACTGCAGGTTAGTTGACTTCCCATTGCAATAAAACAGAATAAAATATGTTTACATATTAAAGTATCTTCTAATGTGTCATGTTCCATGATTCAACTCTTCTTAAAAATGATTCTTAGTTAAGCCATAGTTCTTTACGTTCTTTGTTTAGTTTGCTTGGCCTAATGGATGTTATTGTCCGCAAAAGAAAGTTTATAATCCATCACTTATTTATGATCAGCCCTAACAGTCAGCTATTCAGGCTTTGTGAATTCTAGCCCAGTGGGCAGTATCCGGTTATTTGTACTCCATTGATATCTTTGGCCTGTTCACACCTTAAAATTATTATGTATTCCCTACACGACTGTGAAAGACTCAAGGAGTAGTGCCAGAGCTGTCTTCAAGAGCTCATAGCTGACCCCTCTTCCTTCCTCGGCTGTCAGTGCCCCTCTCTTCATGGAGAGCAAAGGCTTTCCCTGTGCTGCAGACTAAGTGAATGGTGCAGCACTGATTAAGTGCGCCACTGAGAACTGTAAAAAGAAATGGCACAACTTCAAAAGAAGTTTCCTAAAAAGACTGAATCATTTGGAAAGCAGGCCACCCTGACTGGCAAGGGCGCTCCTCTGGGACGCATCTTGTCAGCGAGAAAGATGGCTTTTTGTAAGTGTTATTTTTTTCCATCCAAACACTGAAATCTAGAGAGGAACCCAATCACATCTGACAATGACTGAAGACTGCGAGGATCTCCTGTAAGTACACAAGTCAAGTAAGCTGTATTTGTCACTGTCTGCAAACTACTTGGATTTTCCTGCACGCATTAGAACACAGATGCTGTTGCTATTTAATTTTCTCTAAGTGTCTCTCCTTTGTCTCTTTTACCCTTTAAACTTTTTAAACTTAAATATTATGAATTATTTTTAGGTAATACCTTGGGTTTTCTTGTTTTTTTGTTATTTAGTCTTTTTAAATCATTTTGTTTCAAGATGATATTAATGCAGATATCCTAAATATGATTATAAATTCTATCACAGGAAGGTTTTGTTTTCTAATTGTAATTAATTGTTATTAAAGGGAAACTAAACTGCCACCTGCAAGGGGGGAGCTTGGTGTATTGCTGCATTTGTAAATTTCAAAAGCCAATATAAAGGAATGGTAGTGTGGTAGTGGTAAAAAAAGTTTAATAGTTTTTTTTTTATAATTCTCCTTTAACAACTTCCCGCCCGCTGGCCATCAAATAACGGCTGTGCGGCGTGGCTCTCATTCTGGGTGGACATCATATGTCGGCCCTGGAGAAAGACTGCTCTCGCACGCCCGTGGGGGGGCGCGCATCGCGGCGATAGGTGGTGTGTCAGTCTGACACACCTCTACACCGATCTCAGGAAAGAGCCTCTAACGGAGGCTCTTTACCACGTGATCAGCTGTGTCCAATCACCGCTGATCACGATGTAAACAGGTAGAGCCGTTGATCGGCTTTTCCTCACTTGCGTCTGACAGACGCGAGTAGAATAGAGTCGATCGGCTGCTCTCCTGACAAGGGGGGTCTGTGCTGATTGTTTATCAGCGCAGCCCCCCCTCGGATGCCCACCCAGGACCACCAGGGATTGCCACCACACTGGACCACCAGGTATGCCACCCTAGACCACCAGGGAAATGCCAATCAGTGCCCAGGCAGCTGCCAATCTGTGCCCAGTCTGATGCCTGCCAGTGCCATCAGTGATGCCTATCAATGCTATCTATCAGTGCTGCATATCAGTGCCCAGCAGTGCTGCCTATCAGTGCCACCCATAAGTACCCATCAGTGCAGCCTTTCAGTGCTCACCAGTGCCACCCATGAGTGCCCATCAGTGCCGCATATCAGTGCCACCCACCAGTGCCCATCTATCAGAGCCCATCATCAGTGCCCATCAGTGCCACCTCATTGGTGCCGCCTTATCAGTGCCCATCAGTGAAGGAGAAAACTTACTTATTTACAAAATTTTACAACAGAAACAAAAGAAAACCTTATTTTTCCAAAATTTAGGTCTTTTTTTTTTTTAGCAAAAAATAAATGCAGAGGTGATCAAATACCATCAAAAGAAAGCTCTATTTGTGGGAACAAAATGATAAAACTTCTGTTTGAGTACAGTGTAGCATGACCGCGCAATTGTCATTTAAACAGTGACAGCGCTGAAAGCTGAAAATTGGCTTGGGCAGGAGGGGGGTGTAAGTGCCCTGTATTGAAGTAGTAAGGGGCATGGCAGGGGGCGTGTCCTATGCCTACATACTTTTGTTAATAGGTGTCCCTCGTTCCCATCTCAAAAAGTTGGAAGGTGTGGAGCAGTGATAACTAGGCCTCACTTAGCAACGTCCTGGGATTATTCAGTCAGGTTTCATAAGGTATGTAAATGGCCTATACCTATAGCAAAGGCTTTAATCAACTTTAGTCAGAGCTGCACAGTTTGTTTTTATCTACAGAAGCTCCTTATCTGCATAGGCAGTTTTGTGGTAAAGGTGAACTATCCCTTTAGGCTTTGCCTCGTTTTTTATTTCCTGTTTGCAGCTTAGCTCTTTCTTCGTATTCACTAAGGAAGGTTTAAAATTGGCCCTTTGTGCACAAATCAAGTTGCTATTATAACAAAGATGTATCCAGTCTAAGGCAGTTTGATTTCGTATTCCCTTTTCTGCATCGTCTTTTCTGCCACTGACACTTTGTTGCTTATTAAGTGGGCACATTGCATTTATTAAAGTGTCTGAAGTGAGAACTGTCTATATTATGCCACAAAAAGCAGATTTAACCTGTCATTTTCCAACGGCCCCTTGAATTCTGTTTGATGTCTGCTGATGACAGCAAACAAACATTTCTCAGTGTGGATTTGAATATACAGTGACAAGGAAAAGTATGTGAACCCCTTGAAATTAACTGGTTTTCTGCAGTAATTTGCCTTAAAGTGGGATCTGATTCTTATCGAAGTCACAACAATAGAGAAAATACAATGTGTTTAAACTGAAAACACACAAGCAAGTCTAATTCCCCGTGTCTTATTAAACACACCCATTAAACATTTACAATGCTGGAGGAAAAAGTAATCCTAGAAGTTAAAGTGTTTGTTAACTCAAAAGGATAACTTACTGGCAGCCCCTCTATTAAAGGCAGGCATACTACACTGTGTAAGTCTTTTCTACAAACGAGGCTTGTAATTACCTTTTTAGGGCAATCTTCAGGCCGCTCACGTGACTAGTGGCCGCTGTATACCTCCTATACATGGCTTCTGCAGGAGGGCCCAAGATCTCCCTCTGATCTGACATCAGCCGGGGAGGTCACGTGGCCGGTCAGCCCCTCCCGCAGAAGCCCTGTCTCTGAGATGTAAAGCGGCCACGAGTCACGTGACCGGCCTGAAGATGGCTCTAAAAATTTATTTATAATCCTTGTTTTTAGAAAAAATGTACATAGTGTGGTATGCCTGCCTACAGAGGGACTGGCAGTGACCATTGTCAGTATTTTATTTGTGCTAATAGCTGTGGGGATTGGGAGGGGAGGGCAGAGACACAGAACACAGAGCTGACAGGCGGGGGGGAAGGGCAGAGACACAGAACACAGAGCTGACAGACAGGGAGGAGGGGGTGAGGAGGAGAGCTGAGGAAGGCTACGGATGATGAAGGGACGTACGCTGTTGGTGTTCAGGGCTCAGCAACCCTGATTTTCATGGTCAGCGAAGAGAGGAGAATACAGAAAGTGGCAGGATCAGCCAGTTTTTTTTTTTTTACAGTTTAGAGGGAGGCAGATTACACAGCACAAGCACTGTACTGTTTAATCTGCTTTAAGGGAACGGATCAGAATTTTTCTTTTTTGGGGTTAACAAACACTTTCTGTTTCAATAATTTTTTATTGTTTTTTTTTTTTTTTTAAATAAGATAAAGAAAAGGGAGCTCTTATAATGGAGCAGCGAACAATCCTCATCTGTCCCAAGCATGTAACGGGGAAACATACAAATACAAGGCTAGGTAGAAACTAATGAGGACCACAGCACCTTGATAATCACTGTTGTGGGGACCTCTAATGTAAGTAACCTGGAGTTTATAGAATACATCAACTTTTATAACAGGCAGATAGGATTATGAAAGATCGTGGACTTGGGAGCCTAGCATTGTTATTACTAAATCCTGATGGAATAGTATTGGTGGCAATAATGCCTCTTACTTAAATTGTGCGATAATTAAGGCACTTGTAACTATCGCCATTGTAACTATCCCGGATAAGGGATCAAATTCCCCAAAGAGTGCCCAGAATAGTCTGGGTTACGAAAAAAGGGGCTACACACCTGCCAAGTTTTGCTAAGAATAGTAAAAGCAAAGCAAGGAAACTGGGTAGAAAGAAGGAAAGAGAAAAAGAGGAAAATCATTCCGGGAGCCTCGCGCCAGTCGATTTATATAGATATATATGCATAGATATATCTATATGCATTAGGGACCTGCAAGTAGGCCAGCCAAGGGACCATGTTTTATTGAATAGGGATTGTTTGTCGCGTAGAACACTCACAATTTTTTCGTTCAACATGATCCACTTAAGCTTGCGTTTAATTATTGCCATGTATGTAACAGGACTTTTCCATACTGTGGCAATGGCAATTTTTGCCGCAAGGAGCGTAAAATTAATCATTGTCTGGGTATGTCGGGGTACCTTGTGTATTCGATAGAGCAACCCTGGCATCTTTAGTGATGTTAACCATTGTGACCGGAAATATAAATGAATGAACCCTCGTCCAGAAGCGGCGAATCTTGAGACATGTCCACCATATGTGCAACGTTGTGCCCGTCTGGCCACAACCACTAAAGCAGGAGGGTGAGGCTCCAGGGTACATTTTAGAAAGACGCTCTGGCACTAGGTACCATCTAACGTGTACTTTGTATCCTGCCTCAACCAGGGCAACATTGAGGATTTATGGATTCTTGAACTTTTCGCCAGTCCCCCGCCTCAGGGGCTATGCCCAGGTCCCTCTCACATGCCACCTTGTAGGACAATTTATCCAGGGAGCTGATGAGCAGTCTGTTGAGATACCACCCTGGAGAGATGCATCCTGAACACACCTGTTTTCAAACATGGTGCGTACTGTTAGATCAGCGCCACCTTTTTATAATGAGTTAAGAAAATGCAAAATCTGTTGTAAGTGGAAGTTCTCCATGGGAGAGATCTCCAGTCTGTCCAGAAAATGAGAAGAGGGACGTATTCCTATGATCCAAAAAGTCACCTATACGATATAGACCCTTTTTTACCCACTATCCAAATCTGTTGGGATGTATACCAGGGGGGGACAGGGAGTTGCCGAACAGAGGGGCCACTGGGGCGGGTGCAGAACGTAGGGTCCATCTTCTACAATTTGTGTCCCATATGTATAATGAGTGGGATAGTGTGAGGCACAAAATTGCCCTGCGGTGTCTCGGAGGGAGGGTCCATAGGATAAGTTCCATTGCCAGTGGAGAGCAAGCCTGGGCCTCCAGTGGTACCCAGTTAGGGTGATAGTGTTCACTGTGAAGATGGCATAATTGGGCTAGCTGTGCAGCAATATAGTATTTCCGGAATTTGGGCACCCCCCAACCCCAACCACCCAGGTCCTTAGGAGCTTACATCATGGCCCTAGCTATCCTAGGTCCTTTGGTGCCCCAAATGTAATGGAAAATGTGAGATTGGAAACGTTGAACAGCTTGGCAGGAACTTGAATGGATAGTGTTCGAAAGCAGTACAACAATCTAGGTAGGACTGTCCTCTTTACAGATGCAATTCTTCCCATCCAAGATAAATTGATATCAGACCACGTCTTCACATCCTCTAGCAATTTAGCAAACAAGCTTTATATGGCTTTATATAGTGAGGCTATATTGGGGGTCAGTCGAATTCCCAAATAAGAAAGGGACATTGATTGCCAATGAAAAGGATATTGGGACTGAATCCTTTGGAGCGTTAAAGTAGTTAGATTGACGTTTAGCGCCTCTGATTTGTCATGGTTAACTATTAGGCCAGAAAGTTTCCCAAATCGATTCAATAATGACATTAAGTTAGGTAGAGTGGTGTGTGTGTGTGTGCGGAGGGTGATGAACAGCAATAGGTCATCTGTGAATAGAGCCCATTTGTGGCTCCTCCCCCTCTATCCCCAGGATGTCTGGATTAAGACGTATCACCATAGAGTTTCTATGGCCACTAAAAATAGAAGTGGGGATGGTAGGCATCCCTGTCGGGTGCCCGAGGTTAACAAACACTTTAAAGTGATTGTAAAGTCTTGTTAAAAAAATAAATGAAAAAAAAAAAAATAAACATGTTATACTTACCTGCTCCGTGCAGTTGGTTTTGCACAAAGCAGCCCGGATCCTCCTTTTCTCGGGTCCCTCTTCGCTGCTCCTGGCCCCTCCCTCCTGTCAAGTGCCCCTACAGCAAGCAGCTTGCTATGGGGGCGCCCGAGCTGAGCTGCAGCTCTGTGTGTCCATTCAGACACGGATTGGCTAAATTACTTTGATTGACAGCCACGGGAGCCAATGGCATAGAATGCATTAAGATAAAAAAACACCTGCCTTTACAACTCTTTTAATAGCTGGTTGAACCTGCTTTGACAGTGTACTATGCACTCCAAAGTATAGATGGCGCTGTAGTGATTTACTAGTGTCTGTTTGTCTATAATTGTATGTTCTGCACAGGACTGAAGTCTTTTTTTTTTTCGCTTTCTTCCTTGTAATGCTGTTCTCTCACATGTATGGTTTTCTCCCCTACCAGTAAATCTGAATTATACATTCCTCAAGATCTCAGTGCCTCATCTTATCACAGAACCAACAAGCAGCAATGACTTCAAGCAAGCTCTTTCAGTAGGTCTGGATCAGACTTGCGTAACGTTTAGGGGGAATTTTGGACTTTTCTTCTGCTTCAGCTCAGGCACATTTTTAGGATGCAGGTGTGAATGGCTCTGTTGAGGACAGTCCACAGCATCTCTTATAGGTTAAGGACTGCGCTCTGAGTGGGCCACTCCAAATGGCACGTTTTTGTTTTCTCAATCCAGTCTGTGGTGAATTTACTTTGATGCTTATTGTCATTGTCCTGCTGCAACACCCAATTTCTACTTAACTACAACTGGCAGAGAGCCACCCTGACATGATCCTGTAGAATATTTTGGTAAACCTGGGAATTAATTTTCCCCTCAATGATGGCAAGTGGTCCAGGCCCTGAGACAGCAAAGCAAGACCAAATTATGTCCCCCCCCCCCCCCGCCCACCATACTTCACCGATGGAATGATGTTTGATAATGTAAGCTGTGCCCTTTTTGTGCCATACATTGTGCTGAGTATTCTTCCCAAACAATTCAACTTCATCAGTTCACAAACCATTTTCCCAGTAGCGCTGCAGTTTGCCAAGGTGCTGTTTGGCAAACTTCAGGTGTGCAGCTGTGTTTTTTCTTGGAGATCAGCAGCTTCCTTCCTTTAGTCCTGCTCTGGACATCATACTTGTTCAAAGACTTACATATGGTAGACTCAGGAACAAGGATGTTTACCACTTGCAATGATATCTTTTCACTGTTGTGCGTGGGTTCTTCTTTACCTCCATTGAGGATTCTGCGTTGTGCCTGGGAGTCATCTTTGCTGGGCGCCCACTTCTAGGAAGAGTATCCACAGTACTAAACTGTCTTCATCAATAGACAATTTGTCTAACTATTGACTGATGGATGCCTAAACACTTTGAGATAGCTTTGTATCCCTTTCCAGCCTTAGCAGATCAACTACGCTTGATCATATGTTATCAGAGAGCTTCCTTTTGGGAGACATAGTTCACATCAGTTGATGCTTCTTATGACCTGCAATCTAGAAATGTTTGAGTGTCTTTTTTTTAATCAAAGTAGCTCTAATCCACACCTCCAAACTCATTTTATTAATTGGACTCTAGGTGTGCAAACTACTGACTCCAATGTAGCTTTTGTTGAAGTAATTAGTCTATGTTTTCACTTACTTTTTTCCTCCATCACTGTTTTAATGGGTGTGCTCAATAAAGACACAAGAAATTAGAATTGTTTGTGTGTTATCCACTTGAGCGCATTGTGTTTGTATATTGCTGTGACCTTGATGAGGATCAGATCACATTTTATGGCTAATTACTGCAGAAAACCAGCTAATTGTAAGGGGTTCACATACTGTTTCTTGCCACTGTAACTGTTCGGCAATGACAGTTTTAAATACTAATGGATAATTTAGAGCAATTTGGAGATCCCATGTATTTGCTACTTTAATAAATAAGGCCCTTTTCTTCTGGCAAAACATTGTGCCTTGTTTTTAATATTTTTTTTAATGGCACCTTCAGAGTATATCATTCCTTTGTGGCAAAATGGCAGCCCATTCATTTAGAATGAGCTATTATTACATATCAATATCCCTGCTGCAGTATTTAATTGCACCGCAATGCATGGTATGTGCTTTGTGGTTTGCTACAGCCTGGGTGCATTGTTCCCTATGTAGCGCTACCCCCGCATGAGTCGCTGGTGAAAAAGGAACCCCCCCACCCCGCACAGTCAGGCACACAGAATTTTTCACAGCACTCTGAAATCAGAAAACAGTCCTTGTTTTTGTGTTTTTATTATTAGGTATTGAACTTGGATTGGGATAGGGGTATTATGGGATGCCCACTTGAATTTAGCAGAACTTTCCAGTGACAACTTCCTCTGTACAGACTATTTACGCACTCCTCCGCTTCCTCTAGCACAACACTTGCTTTAAACACTAAAACTCCCTGAACCAGCTGGCACACTGTTAAGTTTTCTGACAACTGGGCTTGGTCAGATTGGTAGCAAATGCCCTTTACAGGCAGGGACCGCAGGTCCCTTTGGTAGTGTAGCAAAGTCCTAGTGCCCAGCTGTCCTCATGTGGCTACTGATCCCAGCACAGCCTCTTCAGGCACTGCCACGCAGGGGCGGATTAATGCACAGGCTGGTCTAGGCTGCAGCCTAGGGCCCCACATGTGCAAGAGCCCCGGATTGGCCATGATATTTTTATTAATTATATATATATAATATATTATATATATATATATTTATGTATATGTAGAATAAAAACCATGCCTGCGTATTATACGAATACGAAAAAAAAAAGAGGAAAGAAAAAAAACTAGGCTCACTTATCTCCTTCCAACCCAGTGCAATGAGTTTCCAAACAGATGATCATGTGTTATACGAATACGCCGATAAATGTTTTTTTACCAACAGGGGTCGGGGATCGGGCGGTCCGCCGCGGGTGCCACCCATGGGGGGGGGGGTGTCAGGCCAGCTGTACCGCCTCTCCTGGCCCTGGGACAGTGCTGCCAGCATACTTTAAAGTTGAGAAAACATTACTGCCAGCCCTTTCTCATGCACAGCTCCTCATGTGTCACTCTCAATGTAAATGGAAGTCTCCTAATACCTCAATTAAAGCCGCTCTGTCTGGCCGCTCTCCTCCTCCTGCTCCACCTTCTTCCCGAGTGTAGCCTTTGATTGCAGGAGGAGAGCGGTCATGTGACCATCAATGAACCAGCAGAGGAGAGCAGTCACATGACTGGGTCACGAAGAACGGCGTTAATTTAGGCATTTCCAAGCTTTGATTTACAATGAGTGACACAGGAGGAGCAGTGTATGAGAAAGGGCTGGCAGTGATGTTTTCTCAATTTTAGAGTATTCTTTCCCAGGAGACTGGGGGTCTCCTGGAAGTGCAGGGGGGCTTTATAATGAGAGACCTGTGTGATATGCAGGCAAAGGGGTCTGTGTACTGTGCAGGGGGGTCTGTGTACTGTGCAGATGTCTGTGTACTGTGCAGGGAAAGGGGGCTGTGTTATGTGCAGGGGGTCTGTGTACTGTGCAGGGAAAGGGGGCTATGTTATGTGCAGGGGGTCTGTGTACTGTGCAGGGAAAGGGGGCTATGTTATGTGCAGGGGGTCTGTGTACTGTGCAGAGGGTTGTGTACTGTGCAGGGAAAGGGGTCTGTGTACTGTGCAGGGGGCTGTGGGAAGTTTTTTTTTCCTGAAACTTCCCTCTTAATGTTAGGGTGCATGTTATACCTTTTTTAGTGCTGCTGCCCCCCAGCCCCCCCCCCCCCCCCCCCGTTTTACTTACCTGGATGCTGTCATCCTCCATCCGGGAACAAGCACACTATCTGTAGCTGGTGTCTCGTGTCCCGATTGGAATGATTGATAGCAGCGCAGCCATTGGTTTCCGCTGCTGTCAATCAAATCCAATGACGCAGCACCGGGGGCCGAGTCCTGCATTCTGTGTGAATGGACACAGATGCGGGACTCGGGAGCGCGCCTGCATGGGTGTCCACCCTGGAGAGCGCTTCTCCAACGTGGACATTCGATGCGGGGAGGAGCCACAAGCGCCACCGTGGGACCCCAGAATAGGAGGTTCAGGGCCACTCTGTGCAAAACGAACTGCACAGTGGAGGTAAGTATGACATGTTAATTAAAAAAAAAAAAGGGAGGGTTTACAAACCCTTTAATGTAAATTTTTTTGCCCTTCACAGTAAGAGTTAATAGAACTGGTAAACTGCAAGCACTTTGTGTTAATGCATTTGAATCCATTTCTAGACAAAATAATTAAAAAAAACGTGGCGCTATGGCAGCACATATACTAAAATTGGAACAATACAGAGAAGATTAGCATGGCCCTTGCTCAAGGGTGACAGGCAAATTAGTGAAACGTTCCATATTGATTGGCTGCACCGATTGTTTTTTGTTTAATCATTTCTAGAATAGCTTAATCTCTGAAGTAACCGAAATATCAGTAAAGCCCTGAACATTCTAGAGATAGGAAAGTATTTAAGCCTATGTCTATCCATACATAGGCAGAATGTCGTATTTCTTTTTGCAAATATACTTTGAAGCAGGACTTTTCAAAGAAAACATATGCTCTTTATGCTAAAATGGAACTCCTGTTTCTGCAATACTGGAGAAATGAAGCCCATTGCCTTGATCATTCTCTGTTCCCAGGTTCAGCCCAAAAATGTACTACAGGAATGGGAGCTCCAGAATTTTAACGAAAATTGCTTTGTGTGTGCAAACTCTGCTTTGCACTATACCAACCTCCCACATTATAAGTCAAGTATATTACTGACGAGGGCCAGGTGTATACATGTGGCCTTAGGTTTAACTGGCTTTTTAAAAATATTTTCAGAAGCACAATCGCTCATTAGAGACTCTAGTTCTTTTTACATTCTATCCTAAACAAAAGCGGAAAAAAAATGTTGGCGTTTCCTTTACTTTACTTAAAGTGATACTAAACACACTCTGTTTAATTTACATTGTCGCTTCTATTTCTGTATGTGGGAGATGTTACCGTAATTATTAATAAAAAAAAATCATCTAAGTTTCTTTTTTCTAATCTACATACAGCTATCGCATGACCCAGCTCTTTCCCAGTCTGCAGGGAAACATAAGCAGGAGGAGCTTATAGTCCTCTGCTGCTGGTCACATGTTCAAAAAAATAAAAATAAAACTGCCCTTGGAATGCAGAGTAAAACTAAATTATTCATATCAATTAGCTGTTTTAAATTGGCATACAAATATATATTTAAAACTTAAATCTTTATTATTTTGCGGAAATAACCTGGTATGGGCGGATTTCTGCCAATCACAGGCTGCGTCACGCCCCTCCAGCCTGTGTCTTAAAATTAAGAGGGAAGTGAAGCCGTTAATAACTTACATGTAATATCCCACCTCCATTGTGTTTAGCTGGAGGAAGAGAGGAAGAGAGTGAGCTGTCATTTACCACGGTGTATACACCCACATGTGTGACTCTTAAGTCACATGGGCTGCTCAGATATGATAGGGAGGAAATGCACAGCAATGAAAGTCGCTGAAAACTGAGCACGTGCAGAGTTGCCACCGCAGCTGCAAAATTCCTAGCTGCATTGGGGACTTGGACAGAAGGAGGAGATGGAGAGCAGCAGGATCAAAGAGGTTTTTTACAGAAAACTAATCTCATAGTGACTGAGTGAGCATGAACACCATGTAATACACCATTTATTGATAGGTTTTTTATGATTTGGGTTTAGTGACACTTTAAGAATCAATAGGTACTTTTAAAACCTTCTTATAATGAGCAGATCAGGAGGACAGATATGGGAAGTCTGTTGTAGTACCGAACTACTAGTGTTTCCAAACAGTAGCTAGTGGATGAGTGATTCTGCTATGGGTTCTGAAAGTATTATCTAATGCCAATACCTTTTTTATGCATAATTTGAAGTCTCAAATCCTTCTTCTCTTTTAAACAGATTGATGTGTATCTATGGGTGAGACTGCACTGTACTTTTTATCCAACTTGTTGGAAGCAATAATTGCTAATATGCGTTGTAACTTAAAGTGCACTAATGAAGCATGTGACTTCACTTTGTCAGCATCATTTCTCTTATGTAAGGAAAAAAAAAGAAAGAAACACGGCAAATTGGGCTTGGGGCAGCAATTTGAGCAAAATGTGTTTCCAATTTTGTCTAAATGTAAGTGAAACATTCTAAATCCTCAGGGACACTAGGATTTAGAAGAGCGCTATCATAATAAACTTCAGCTAATGTACACCAGCTGATTACTTTTATGTACATGGACTTGGGAGACTTACACATTTCCAGCAGATGCCTAGCAGCTGGTTAGGCTTGCTGAGACCTGTAGCTCCCCTAGTATCAGGTGTGCCTACATCAATTCCATGTATATACTATATATGAGGGGGAAAGGCTCAGCTGTTTTTGGCAGCGGTAAACCTTGCACAAGGCAGAGAAGCCCAGGAAAGGAGGCTTTCCCTGTGCTTTTATTTGGTAAGGCAGTAAGCAAACACAGTGCAATGTAAGAGGACTTTGTATAGTAAGTCCATAGCATAAAACTAACAAACTATTTGCTAGATCAAGCTGGTAACTAAACACGTGAACTCCTGAACAACTGGGCCCCTGTTAATGTTTTCCTCAAGACAATTGGGTAGAGCATGTACCTTTTTAGCATTCTGTCAGCAGTCAGCCTTTTCACCCAGCACCAGGCTTTTATAGCAGAGAGAGAGTGTGAAAGATACCCCTTGAACCTCAGTCAGCTCACATATAAAATGGCCTTGTCTACTGCTGAGACTAATTAATGAGGTGTGGCTAACGAGTAAGATGTGAACCCTAGGGATGGAGGCTTTAACCTACATAAAGCGCTAAAAAAGCCTCCAGGTTTCAGGAACCAGACCAGAATTTATTAAGATATGAGAAAACACAAAAGTTAGTTTTCTCCATAACACACAAATTCAGGACCTCTTCACTCTGTGTAGTTGCGAAACCTCTGTGACACACATGCACCATCCACAATCTTCCAAAATGTGCCTCATGTACACTCCCCATCTGCTCAGACCTGTGAAAAAGAGCAACAATTGCCAACACACAGTGGGCACATGACAGTATATCACCAGCCCTCAGTGGTATATTTAGGTTTTTTGCTGCCCTAGGCCTGACTAAATTCATGCACCCCCTTATTTAAATATGACCAACCCCTTCCTGTCAATGCCACACCCCTTTCTGCTTAAGACCCACCCTATCACCTGTAAACCTCCCCCCTTCCTCTTAGAGCTCCACCTCTTCTTCTCTATAGATTAGCACTCACTATCACACACCATCAGTTTCATTTAGGGATGAGCCGAACACCCTCCTGTTCGGTTCGCAGCAGAACAGGCAAACAATTTGGCAGAACACATGACCACCGTTAGTCTATGGGACATGAACATGAATAATCAAAAGTGCTAATTTTAAAGGCTTATATGCAAGTTATTGCCATAAAAAGTGTTTGGGGACCTGGGTCCTGCCCCAGGGAACATGTATCAATGCAAATTTTTTTTTTTTTAAATGGCCGTTTTTTCGGGAGCAGTGATTTTTTTAAAGCTTAAAGTGAAACAATAAAAATGAAATATTCCTTTAAATATCGTGCCTGGGGGGTGTCTATAGTATGCCTGTAAAGTGGCACATTTTTCCCGTGCTCCCTTTTTTCAATGAATTTTATCTATATTGCCGGGACCCGACAATACGTTACATCCACGATCAGTTTTAAATGACAATTTTTCCTTTTAGAAATGTTATTTTGCTGTGGTACTGTTCTAAACATATACCAAAGAATGTGTAGCAATATGACCGCCTCTACCCCACACTACTCCGCGCCAAGAGCCAATCCTAAATCGAATGTAGTATGACTAAAGCAGCTACTTAGAAAAATAAAACATATGTGAATAAGCAATAAAATCATAGAAAACAAATTGGTGCCAAGTCTCTAATTTCTTATTGCAGCAGCGCTATGTGTCAGATCTTCCCAGACACATTTAAAATAGGACCAATAATTAAGGAGATTTAGGAAAGTTCAAAAAGCTGTGTTCTGTAGGAGTGAAGAGCTTCTTTCACCAAGAATAATCACCGCGTGAGGGGGGACAACCCCCAATGGGATTGCACTCACCAAAAATTCAGCATACACAGGCCTTTATGATGTTATCACTGATAGCTTTCCATCTCCTCTGTCCAACCACCAGATGTCAGTAACACTCTCAGTTAATGTCGTATCACATATGGGAGGAATAAATATCCATATAGCGTAATATTGCTAAATAATTTTATTGTTATCCAAATATCTCCCCCCTTGTAAAACTGCGTACCAAATATACAATAAAATAGAGCATTTGTGATAAAGTGCACTGTGCCTGAAATCCCGACTCCCGGGAGGTTCTCCAGAGGGCTCACTGTGTACAGCTGACTGCTCACTTCCTGGTTCCTCTCCGGTGCGTGGAACGCACGCGTCACTTCTGGTAGATTATGTCGCTGACGCATTTCGTCACTTCCAATATTACGCTATATGGATAATTTACTCCTCCCATATGTGATACGGCATTAACCGAGAGTGTTACTGACATCTGGTGGTTGGACAGAGGAGATGGAAAGCTATCAGTGACAACATCATAAAGGCCTGTGTATGCTGAATTTTTGGTGAGTGCAATCCCATTGGGGGTTGTCCCCCCTCACGCGGTGATTTATTCTTGGTGAAAGAAGCTCTTCACTCCTACAGAACACAGCTTTTTGAACTTTCCTAAATCTCCTTAATTATTGATCCTATTTTAAATGTGTCTGGGAAGATCTGACACATAGCGCTGCTGCAATAAGAAATTAGACACTTGGCACCAATTTTTTTTCTATGATCTTATTGCTTATTCACAACTGTTCTAAAGATGGGAAAAATGTGCTGCTTTACAGGCATACTATAGACACCCCCCAGGCACGATATTTAAAGGAATATTTCATTTTTATTGTTTCACTTTAACCACTTGCCGACCGCCTCACGCCTATATACGTGAGCAGAGCGGCACGGGCAGGCAAAATCACGTACCTGAAACGTGATTGCCTTCCCGCGGGTGGGGGGTCCGATCGGACCCCCCCCCGGTGCCAGCTGCGGTCGGCATTTGGTTGGAAGCGATGAGAGACGAGGGGGAGGTCATCCGATCGAGGCCCCCCCCTCGCGATCGCTCCCAGCCAATGAGAAACATCCCCTGCCTCTGTATAGTACACAGAGGCAGAGGATGTGATGTCATCTCTCCTCGGCTCGGGAGTTTCCGTTCCAGCGCCGAGGGGAGATGACATGTAAGTGCACCAACACACACACACAGTAGAACATGCCAGGCACATAAAACACCCCCGATCCCCCCCGATCCCCCCCGGGGGGGATCGGGGGGGATCGGGGGTGTTTTATGTGCCTGGCATGTTCTACTGTGTGTGTGTGTTGGTGCACTTACATGTCATCTCCCCTCGGCGCTGGAACGGAAACTCCCGAGCCGAGGAGAGATGACATCACATCCTCTGCCTCTGTGTACTATACAGAGGCAGGGGATGTTTCTCATTGGCTGGGAGCGATCGCGAGGGGGGGGCCTCGATCGGATGACCTTTCTGATCGCTGTATTAGTGTCGCTGGTGACGCTAGTTAGGGACGTAAATATTTAGGTTCGCCGTCAGTGTTTTATAGCGACAGGGACCCCCATATACTATCTAATAAATGTTTTAACCCCTTGATGGCCTCCTAGTTAACCCTTTTACCACTGATCACCGTATAACCGTTACGGGTGACGCTGGTTAGTTCGTTTATTTTTTATAGTGTCAGGGCACCCGCCGCTTATTACCGAAAAAAGGTTTAGCCCCCTGATCGCCCGGCGGTGATATGCGTCGCCCTAGGCAGCGTCAGATTAGCGCCAGTACCGCGAACACCCACGCACGCACCGTACACGCACCGTACACCTCCCTTAGTGGTATAGTATCTGAACGCATCAATATCTGATCCGATCAGATCTATACTAGCGTCCCCAGCAGTTTAGGGTTCCCAAAAACGCAGTGTTAGCGGGATCAGCCCAGATACCTGCTAGCACCTGCGTTTTGCCCCTCCGCCCGGCCCAGCCCAGCCCACCCAAGTGCAGTATCGATCGATCACTGTCACTTTTTTTGTAGTGTTTTGGTGAACTGGCAAGCACCAGCGGCCTAGTACACCCCGGTCGTAGTCAAACCAGCACTGCAGTAACACTTGGTGACGTGGCGAGTCCCATAAGTGCAGTTCAAGCTGGTGAGGTGGCAAGCACAAGTAGTGTCCCGCTGCCACCAAAAAGACAAACACAGGCCCGTCGTGCCCATAGTGCCCTTCCTGCTGCATTCGCCAATCCTAATTGGGAACCGCTTCTGCAGCGCCCGTACTTCCCCCATTCACATCCCCAACCAAATGCAGTCGGCTGCATGAGAGGCATTTTTATGTCCTCCCGAGTACCCCTACCCAACGAACCCCCCCAAAAAAGATGTTGTGTCTGCAGCAAGCGCGGATATAGGCGTGACACTCACTATTATTGTCCCTCCTGTCCTGACAATCCTGGTCTTTGCATTGGTGAATGTTTTGAACGCTACCATTCACTAGTTGAGTATTAGCGTAGGGTACAGCATTGCACAGACTAGGCACACTTTCACAGGGTCTCCCAAGATGCCATCGCATTTTGAGAGACCCGAACCTGGAACCGGTTACAGTTATAAAAGTTAGTTACAAAAAAAAAGTGTAAAAAAAAAAAAAAACACAAACAAAAATAAAAAAAAATAGTTGTCGTTTTATTGTTCTCTCTCTCTCTATTCTCTCTCTCTATTGTTCTGCTCTTTTTTACTGTATTCTATTCTGCAATGTTTTATTGTTATTATGTTTTATCATGTTTGCTTTTCAGGTATGCAATTTTTTATACTTTACCGTTTACTGTGCTTTATTGTTGACCATTTTTTTGTCTTCAGGTACGCCATTCACGACTTTGAGTGGTTATACCAGAATGATGCCTGCAGGTTTAGGTATCATCTTGGTATCATTCTTTTAAGCCAGCGGTCGGCTTTCATGTAAAAGCAATCCTAGCGGCTAATTAGCCTCTAGACTGCTTTTACAAGCAGTGGGAGGGAATGCCCCCCCCCCCCCCACCGTCTTCCGTGTTTTTCTCTGGCTCTCCTGTCTCAACAGGGAACCTGAGAATGCAGCCGGTGATTCAGCCAGCTGACCATAGAGCTGATCAGAGACCAGAGTGGCTCCAAACATCTCTATGGCCTAAGAAACCGGAAGCTACGAGCATTTTATGACTTAGATTTCGCCGGATGTAAATAGCGCCATTGGGAAATTGGGGAAGCATTTTATCACACCGATCTTGGTGTGGTCAGATGCTTTGAGGGCAGAGGAGAGATCTAGGGTCTAATAGACCCCAATTTTTTCAAAAAAGAGTACCTGTCACTACCTATTGCTATCATAGGGGATATTTACATTCCCTGAGATAACAATAAAAATGATTTAAAAAAAAAAATGAAAGGAACAGTTTAAAAATAAGATAAAAAAGCAAAAAAATAATAAATAAATAAAAAGCACCCCTGTCCCCCCTGCTCTCGCGCTAAGGCGAACGCAAGCGGCGGTCTGGCGTCAAATGTAAACAGCAATTGCACCATGCATGTGAGGTATCACCGCGAAGGTCAGATCGAGGGCAGTAATTTTAGCAGTAGACCTCCTCTGTAAATCTAAAGTGGTAACCTGTAAAGGCTTTTAAAGGCTTTTAAAAATGTATTAATTTTGTTGCCACTGCACGTTTGTGCGCAATTTTAAAGCATGTCATGTTTGGTATCCATGTACTCGGCCTAAGATCATCTTTTTTATATCATCAAACATTTGGGCAATATAGTGTGTTTTAGTGCATTAAAATTTAAAAAAGTGTGTTTTTTCCCCAAAAAATGCGTTTGAAAATCGCTGCACAAATACTGTGTGAAAAAAAAAAAAATTAAACACCCACCATTTTAATCTGTAGGGCATTTGCTTTAAAATAATATATAATGTTTGGGAGTTCAAAGTAATTTTTTTGCAAAAAAAAATAATTTTTTCATGTAATCAAAAAGTGTCAGAAAGGGCTTTGTCTTCAAGTGGTTAGAAGAGTGGGTGATGTGTGACATAAGCTTCTAAATGTTGTGCATAAAATGCCAGGACAGTTCAAACCCCCCCCAAATGACCCCATTTTGGAAAGTAGACACCCCAAGCTATTTGCTGAGAGGCATGTCGAGTCCATGGAATATTTTATATTGTGACACAAGTAGCGGGAAAGAGACAAATTTTTTTTTTTTTTTGCACAAAGTTGTCACTAAATGTTATATTGCTCAAACATGCCATGGGAATATGTGAAATTACACCCCAAAATAAATTCTGTTGCTTCTCCTGAGTACGGGGATACCACATGTGTGGGACTTTTTGGGAGCCTAGCCGCGCACGGGACCCCGAAAACCAAGCACCGCCTTCAGGCTTTCTAAGGCCGTAAATTTTTGATTTCACTCTTCACTGCCTATCACAGTTTCGGAGGCCATGGAATGCCCAGGTGGCACAAACCCCCCCCCCAAATTACCCCATTTTGGAAAGTAGACACCCCAAGCTATTTGCTGAGAGGTATAGTGAGTATTTTGCAGACCTCACTTTTTGTCACAAAGTTTTGAAAATTGAAAAAAGAAAAAAAAAAAAATTTTTTTCTGGTCTTTCTTCATTTTCAAAAACAAATGAGAGCTGCAAAATACTCACCATGCCTCTCAGCAAATAGCTTGGGGTGTCTACTTTCCAAAATGGGGTCATTTGGGGGGGGTTTGTGCCATCTTGGCATTTTATGGCCTTCAAAACTGTGATAGGTAGTGAGGAGTAAAATCAAAAATGTATGCCCTTAGAAATCCTGAAGGTGGTGCTGGGTTTTCGGGGCCCCGTACGCGGCTAGGCTCCCAAAAAGTGCCACACATGTGGTATCCCCGTACTCAGGAGAAGCAGCTGAATGTATTTTGGGGTGCAATTCCACATATGCCCATGGCCTGTGTGAGCAATATATCATTTAGTGACAACTTTTTGTAATTTTTTTTTTTTTGTGTCATTATTCAATCACTTGGGACAAAAAAAAAAAATATTCAATGGGTTCAACATGCCTCTCAGCAATTTCCTTGGGGTGTCTACTTTCCAAAATGGGGTCATTTGGGGGGGTTTTGTACTGCCCTGCCATTTTAGCACCTCAAGAAACGACATAGGCAGTCATAAACTAAAAGCTGTGTAAATTCCAGAAAATGTACCCTAGTTTGTAGACGCTATAACTTTTGCGCAAACCAATAAATATACGCTTATTGACATTTTTTTTACCAAAGACATGTGGCCGAATACATTTTGGCCTAAATGTATGACTAAAATTTAGTTTATTGGATTTTTTTTATAACAAAAAGTAGAAAATATCATTTTTTTTCAAAATTTTCAGTCTTTTTCCGTTTATAGCGCAAAAAATAAAAACGGCAGAGGTGATCAAATACCATCAAAAGAAAGCTCTATTTGTGGGAAGAAAAGGACGCAAATTTCGTTTGGGTAGAGCATTGCATGACCGCGCAATTAGCAGTTAAAGCGACGCAGTGCCGAATTGTAAAAAGTGCTCTGGTCAGGAAGGGGGTAAATCCTTCCGGGGCTGAAGTGGTTAAGCATTAAAAAAATCACTGCTCCCGAAAAAACGGCCATCTTTAAAAAAATTTTTTGCATTGATACATGTCCCCGGGGGCAGGGCTCAGGTCCCCAAACACTTTTTATAGCAATAACTTGCATATAAGCCTTTAAAATGAGCACTTTTGATTTTTCATGTTAGTATCCCATAGACTTTAACGGTGTTCCAGCGGCTTTTGAATTAGCCCCGCACACCGTATATTGTTCAGTGTTCGCAGAATATCCGAACAACCAAAGTTTGGCCCGAACTTATGCTCGGGCCGAACCGTTTGCCCATCCCTAGTTTCATTATATCACAGCTTATTAGTGTATATAAATGATTAATCATTAATTTTCACAGAATGTGGACTGTTTATTGAGTTTGCATTGATTTCAGCATGGAGCACTTTGCACATGCTGAAATCAATGCAAACTCATTAACCACTTAGAGACCACCCACCGCATACTGTGGGCGCTCGCGCACGCTGCACAGCGGGCTGAACCAGTCTGTGGGTCCAGCAGACGCAATGTCCACTGGCGTCCTGCGATGACTCCACAGAGAGGCAGAACGGGGATCTGCCTATGTAAACCTATGTAAACAAAGCAAATCCATGTTCTGACAGTGAGGTACACAGAGATCGTCTGTTGCTAGTAATTAGGAACAGCGATCTCTGTGTTCTTACTGTCAGTCCATCCCCCACTCAGTAAGCACAATTAGGGAACACATTTAACCCTTTGATCACCCCTGATGGTAACCCCTTCCCTGCCAGTGTCATTTATACAGTGATGGTGCATTTTTTTTAGCACTGATCACTGTATTGGTGTCACTGGTCCCCAAAAAGTGTTACTTGGGGTCTGATTTGTCTGCCGCAATCCCGCTAAAAATCACAGATCCCCGCCATTACCAGTAAAAACAATAAATAAAAATGAAAGGTCCCTAAATCTATCCTATACTTTGCAGTTGCGATAACTTTTTCGCAAACCAATCAATATACGCTTATTTGGATTTCTTTACCAAAAATATGTAGCAGAATACATATTGGCCTAAATATATGAATAAATTTGTTTTTTTTTTACATTTTTTTTATATGTTTTATTGCAGAAAGTAAAAAAATATTTGTTTTTTTTTCAAAATTGACCATCATTTTTTTGTTTATAGCGCAAAACATAAAAAACGCAGAGGTGATCAAATACCACCAAAAGAAAACTCTATTTGTGGGGAAAAAAAGGAGATCAATTTTATTTGGGTACAGCGTCGCAGCGCTGCGCAATTGTCAGTTTAGGTGACGCAGTGCCGTATTGCAAAAAATGGCCTGGTCATCAAGGAAGGGGGTAAACCTTCCGGCACTGAAGTGGTTAAACAGTCCACATTCAGTGAAAGTTCATGTACTGCAGTACATGAACTTTCACTGAATGTGGACTGTTTAATTAGTTTAGAGCTTGGATCACTTTATTGCAATATATATTGTATATTTATTTAATCCATATTTATATTTGATTGGTAGCTTGCCACGCGCACATGATTACAAAAATAATAGTAACTGATTGATTTTACCTGCTGCTGTCCTGGCCGCCGCCTGGGGGTCCCTGTCGTCATCCTCCTCCTTCTCCTCCTCCTCTCTCTCCTCCTCCTCTCTCTCCTCCTATCTTCACAGACAGACCCCGCCCCAGGCCGGGGAGAAGATGCAAAGGAAGAACTCTGCGTGGAGGAGGGAAGGCAGAGCCCGGTCTGGCCAGTCACCAGCCATTTTATGGGGGCGCCAGTCACTCCCCCTCCCGCCCAAGTACACTACACTAATGCCAGCTATGACATTAGGAAGTGCCGCACTATCCGTGCGGGAGATGGCCGCAGGAGGTGGCTGCGGGAGCCAGGACCCGGGAGGACAGGTCAGAGGGGTTTGTGTGGGGGTGGGGCTGCATTTTTGCCGCCCTAGGCCTGGGCCTTGTCGGCCTAGGCCAAAACACAGCACTGCCAACCCCTTGCTGGATCCCTGCAACATTATTTGTACAAGACTACCAATATGTACTGGTGCCTCCTGGCAGACTTCGGTAGTGGCTTGACCATATCTATAGAAATATTTTTAATTGCAGAACCTCGAAAATTGTTGCATGCATTCATTTAACATTCAGGGCAACTTTTTACAATACTCAATAGTGACATTTACTAAAATTGGTGCACACAGAATCTGGTGCAGTTCCGCATAGTAACTATTCAGCTTCATTGTCAAAGCCTAACTGAACAAGCTGAAGGCAGAAGTTGATTGGTTACTATGCACAGCTGCACCAGATTCTATGTGCACAAATTTTACTAAATCGCTTCCGATGGCTTTGTAAATACCAAACCCATAAACTGTCAGCTCTTAAATTTTTTTTCTACCTCTAAATGACCATCCAACACATGAGAATGCCCGATCTAATACTGTCTTCAGCTGGTCCACAACTTGCACCCATTCTTTGTTTACACGATACGGTAAGCCATAGGATACTGAAAAATGTGGGCATATCGGGCTAATTTCTGGTTCACCTTTAGATTTTATTTAACGCATTTGCCAAAATGGCAATTTTGTACTTCCAAAGTCTTCTTGGCCACTGGTACAGTATATCCATTAAAGGATAAGTTCACCTTTTAACAAAAAAATAATAAATGCACATTTTTTTTGCAGGTAAAAAAAAGTGCATTTACTATTTTTTGTTTTGGGAGCTTGTAAAGCATTGCACTAGCGATCAGCAAATTGCTGGTACCATGCAGGACTCCTGCAGATCTGTCAGTGTATTTATGTGCTCGTACCTCCTATGGGCAAGCAGATACTCACTGACAGGAAGAATGAATGAACTACCACAGCGCTCAACAGTGCCATGGTAGTTTATTGAGAACTACAAGCCGACAGTCTCAAAGCCTGTCTGGACTTGTAGTTTCCCATTCACAGACAGTTGTGAATGAGTGACGTGGCTGGGCGGGCGAAATACAGGTGGAACGTGTAACGTGTTACAAAAGGTGAGCTTATCCTTTAAGTCTGCCATGAATCATTGAGCTCTGCGCATCCATCCAAGTTTCCTTTGGTTATTAATCCAAGATGTTTTATCTCAGTCCATATGGGTACCAATTCTGAGCCCTGATGAAGAGGAGTTGAAAACTAATTTTTTGGCCCCTGAAATGCATTTGATACCTTCTCTCCACTGGTTGTGACTTTACGATCAAAATCTAAGGATACGTGGACTTTTGAACTGATCGTTTGGCACTTTTTTTTTTAAGTCGCTGAGATCCATTTGGCATGAACCACTACCCACCTATATCTAAAAAAAAAGCCCAAGATTCAGGCCCCGTGCCTCTATTTTAACTGACTGACAACTGGCAATTTTTATTACTTCTCCAACCTGCAAAAAAATGAGTACAGGACATTCAAGTTGCAAAAAAATCCATTACACATATATCTGAGTAAAGATACAGTAAGTGAACCTCTAGCCAAGGCACGCAGTAGGTTATCACCTAGCGCTACGGTAACAGAGTAATGCCCCGTACACGATCGTAAATTCCGCCAGCAAAAGTCTTTTTGGGAGCTTTTGGTCAGAAATTCTGACCGTGTGTATGCTCCATCGGCCTTTTGCTGGTGGAATTTCCGCCAGCAGAAGATTGAGAGCAGATTCTCTCTTTTTCTGGTGTAAAAAGTTCCTATCGGAAATTCCGTTCGTCTGTATGCAATTCCGACGCGGAAAAAAAAGCATGCTCAGAGTCATCGCTTTATATGGAACTTCCCTTTTCTAGTGCCGTTGTATGTGTTGTACGTCACCGCGTTCTTGACGGTCAAAAGTTCAGAGAACTTTTGTGTGACAGTGTGTATGCAAGCCAAGCTTGAGCGAAATTATGACGGAAAAACCATCCAAGGTTTTTCCGACGAAAATTCCGATCGTGTGTACAGGGCATTAGGCCGCCTGTCTTGCTTACAAAAAGAGAAGAATAGAGTACACAATCACAGGTAAATCTTATCCATACTGAGGTATCCAGCCGCTAACGAATAGTCGCTGTACCACGTGCAAAAGAGAAGTAGAGGATTACGAGAGAGTAAGAAGTGAGAAAAGAGAGGGGAAGGGATGGAAAAGGGAATCGACCTACTCTGGAGCCCAGCCAATACCAGAAGCCACCACCACCCGTGCACATCCCATAGCGACCCAGGGTAAGTCAGGTAGGGGGAGCTTCTAAAAGGTCCCACAATTCCCAAGCACGGTTATGAGTGTCTATGTAGTTGTTTAGGGAAACGGTCGGGTATTCCATCCTCTTTACATCCTGAATCCTCATGTGCAGATCAACAAATGAGGGGGGCTCCTGCTTCTTCCATTTTAGAGCGACCAAGCACCGCACTGCTGTCAGCACCTCTGTAACAAGATTTTTTTTTTTAGATGTTTTGAGGGGGGAGATATAGGTTTTGCATCGCAGCAACAGACCTGAGCAGAGTGTATGTATATAGAGTGGAGCAGATCTGTTTATTCATATTTTATTGTACTAACCAATCTTATGTCAGTTTCTAACTAACAGGGTTCCCCCTAATGGATTCCCCAATACAAACAGGCATCACATGTACGTTTTTTAGTAATATGTAAGCAGTCAGCCTTTTTACCCAGCAACAAGCTGTCACAGAGAGCAAGAGGGAGCTTTTAGCACCAGTTGCTCACATATAAAAAGGTCTGTGCACAGCTGAGACTAATTTAATGAGGTCTGGCTAAAGGGTACGAATGAGGCTTTATCCCACCAACCCCCCTGCAAAACCTCCAGGCCCCATACTGAAATGTAAGATCCGAGAAAACAAGTTTTGCACATATCCAGGAGCCCCTCGCCATTTGTAGGGGGGAAACCTTGGTGACACATATACACCATCTACAATCCTTACAGCTAGCGAGTGCATCATTGTAAATTTTTTTTATACTGTGTGTGTGTATATATATATAACTGTTAATTACTGTATGTGTTTATTTTTTGGTTTCTGTTTTGTTAGCATATTGAAATTGAGAAAGCAAAAACATATTTTTTTTTTTTTTATTGATTTGGATCTGCATTCCAATTTCAGACCAGTAGTGTAAGCAGAGAACTGTATTGCAGAGTAATTGGGAAACACCTGAGGGGAATTTGTATGACTTAAGAACAGAAAAGTAATGCCAGATGCTAGCTTTCTGGTTTTCTGTTCTAGCCAGAGTGTATGTGTGTGTTAGTTTGTTTCATGACATATTGGAACACCCGGGAGCTCTCAGAATTTTACACTGACATTAGGGATTTTTACTTATACCCTGTGATTTATCCTGGAAATCTCAGAGTTACATTTCAGTGCCCTACTTTACACGAGAGACAGTACAAAACCTCCTGGTAAACAAGTTCCTCCTCGCAAAAGTTTCATAACACAAATCCCAATGTAAAATAGAAAAAAATTGTGAAAAAAAAAAAAAAAATCGTGTGGAGACCTCAAGATTGTGGGAGGATCCCTGACCATTAAAAAAATACTGTATTCCATGAACATGTACAGTGCCTTGCAAAAGTATTCACCACCCTTGGCATTTTTCATGTTTTGTTGCCTCACAATTTGGAATTCACATGGATTGTTTGAGGATTTGCATCATTTAATTTACAGAACATGCCCACAACTTATATATCTTATATGTGCAGCACACATAATTTTAAATTCCCAGGGTAGAAGCCTCCAAAATATACGACGCGGTCTATCTGACCACTCCATAATGACACTAACACTCAGGAGAGGGATGGGAGAGAGGGGACCCTTTAAATGGCATCTCAACAAAGTGCTTCTGAGCAATCCTGCTCACTGCACATTATTAGAAACTGCTTTAACTGAGTACTTTTTGGAAAACGACAACGAGTCGATCTCGCCAGGCACTCTGTGGGCGGCACACAAAGCGGTGATGAGGGGTAGACTCATACAGCTTTCATCACAACTCAAATGGGAAAGCAAGGCAGAAATCTTACAGCTGACGGAAGATTTCCGTTTACTCAGTAAGCGCCATAAACACAACCCTACCCCGAACAGCCTGGCTGCGCTCAACTCGGCTCGAATTAGACTGAATCTCGCCCTTACCACCTCAGCAAAAAAGCATCTAAGATGGACAGGGGCATGCTTTTACTATCAAAAGGACAAGATAGGCTCCAAACTGGCAGCTAAACTAAGCCCGTGGGCACGCACACTGGCCTACCCCAAAATTTGCACCAAAATGGGAACTTTAACACAGAATCCCAGGGGAATTATGGACTCTTTCCATGACTTTTACTCGCGCTCATATGTAAAAACCTACCTCGCACACATTCCAAGACCAGGGAAATGTTTCTCCGGGACCTTAATCTTCCCGACACAAAGCAAACACACCAAGAGCTGCTAGACAAACCCTCCTCCTCAAATGAAATAATGGAAGTTATTAAATCCTTGAAATTAGCCTCAGCCCCTGGGCCTGACAGCTTCTCGGTCTGCTATTAGAGGTACGGCTCCCACCTGGCACCTTACATGGCTCGGTTCTTTAACTCTCTCCGGAATGGAGCCCCCCTTCCTAGTGACTCAAACTCCGCTTTTATATCAGTCATACCCAAACCAGGTAAAAACACGAGTGAGATCGGTAACTACTGCCCTATCTCGTTAATTAATAACAACCTTAAAATATTGACGAAAATCCTAGCAACCAGGATGTCAGGCTTCATAGCTATCTACATACACGGGGATAAGGTGGGCTTCATCCCGGGGAGACAAGGACTGGACCAAATTCAGAGGGCAATTGATCTGATTTCCCATCTGCGGTCCCAATGGGACAGGGGCCCCATTCAGGAAGGCTACCTGTTGTCATTGGACCTGCAGAAGGCCTTCGAATCCGTGTTGTGGCCTTATCTATTTGATATTCTGGAACGCTGGGGGTTTGGAGCCGGATTTCTTAGAATAATACACACCCTTTATTCCACTAGGGCCCAGGTGCGATTAATGGGTCACTGTTCTGCATCCTTTGACATCCACAGAGGAAACCGACAGGGGTGTCCTCTATCATCATTGAATTTCGCGGTAGCGATCGAAACTATAGCCATAGCCATAAGAGCGAATACGAACATTAAAGTGATTCAATGCGACCAAGGGGAACATAAGTGTGCCCTCTTTGCCGTTGACGTTATTATTCCTGACTTCTCCACTAATCTCCACCCCCAATGTGTTCCGACTACTCAGGGATTTTGGGACCATTTCGGGTCTTCAGGTTAACATGACTAAATAGGTGGCTCTTAACATATCTGTACAACCAAAATTAATAGACCAACTCAAACAACACTATACCTTCACTAGGGCAGGAGATAAAAACAAAAATAGTCCAGCACTCTGGTTGTCAGAGAACAGTGTTGCCAACCCTACGAAGCAAAATTTACTGGCAGGACACCAAAATTTACAAACAGCACCAATTTTTTACTGGCAAATAATCATGAAATTTACTGGCAGCCGCATTTTTTTACTGCCATTGCAAAAAAGTACCTAAAATTGCAGTTTTCAGTGCTAAACAGTGCAAATATCAATATTTAAACTATGAACACATATCTAGTGCTATTAGCAATGTGTTTAAGTTAGGGTACTAGAACCCAGTCAGCACAGAGTTCCCCCTTACATCAGAGTCTGCAGGATTCCCCCTTACAGTGAAACAAAACTCTTAAGTAAAGGGGAACGCTGCAAATCATGATCTAAGGTGGAACTCTGATGTAGAGGGGGGGCTCTGGTGACCAGAGACCACCTTATATCAGAGTCCACTGTGTTCCCTTTACATCAGAGTTCCCAATTACATCAGGGTCCACAGATTGAGTTCCCCCTTGCACTGTAAGGGGGAATCCTGCTGACTGATGTAAAAGGGAATGCCAGGAACGCTGATGTGGGGGCACTCTGGTGACCAGAGACCACCTTCCGTAGAGTGAATAGAGTGAAGGTAAGGGGAGTTACTAATATAGGTGGAAACCTTTATATCAGTTCCCCCTTACATTATTGTATTCACTCCCCCCTTACATCAGTGATCCCCCCTCAGACTGGCCTGGCGGAGCTGTCACTGACCTCCTCTCAGTTGCACCGTGTAGGAATCAGTCAAAAGGCTCCAGCTTGGTGGCTCTGGGTGGGTTTTTTCCTACAGGAGACGGTCAGATGCTGCGGATATACTACAGGAGACGGTCAGAGACTGCGGATATACTACAGGAGACGGTCAGAGGCTGCAGATATAATACAGGAGACGGTCAGAGGCTGCGAATATAATACAGGAGACGGTCAGAGACTGCGGATATACTACAGGAGACGGTCAGATGCTGCGGATATACTACAGGAGATGGTCAGAGACTGCGGATATAATACAGGAGATGGTCAGAGACTGCGGATATACTACAGGAGACGGTCAGAGACTGCGGATATACTACAGGAGACGGTCAGAGGCTGCGGATATGATACAGGAGACGGTCAGAGACTGTGGATATAATACAGGAGACGGTCAGAGACTGTGGATATAATACAGGAGACGGTCAGAGGCTGCGAATATGATACAGGAGACAGTCAGAGACTGCGGATATACTACAGGAGACGGTCAGAGGCTGCGGATATGATACAGGAGACGGTCAGAGACTGAGGATATAATACAGGAGACGGTCAGAGACTGTGGATATAATACAGGAGACGGTCAGAGGCTGCGAATATGATACAGGAGACAGTCAGAGACTGCGGATATACTACAGGAGACGGTCAGAGGCTGCGGATATGATCCAGGAGACGGTCAGAGACTGTGGATATAATACAGGAGACGGTCAGAGGCTGCGAATATGATACAGGAGACGGTCAGAGACTGCGGATATACTACAGGAGACCAAATGTGCTCACTACTACTTATTCAGATAAAAAATATAGGAATAAACACCTCAAGACCATCAAGCACAATACATAATCAATTGTATTATGAGCAAACAGTACACACACTATACAGACACAATATACAGCAGCACTTTTCATCAGAAAATCAGCTAAATCATATTGCTGCTGCTGCTGCCTCCCCTCCTGGCATGCTGGGATTTGTAGTGCCAGAGACACATGAGGTGGTAACTCTGGAGATGACTGCAGAGGCTGTGCCTGGGCTGGACTGGTGAGCAGTGCAGGTAATAGTTAGAGATTGGGGGAGATCTCAGGAAAAATCCTCCCTAATCAGTTTTAGAAACAAAGCTCTAAAATATCTGACACAAAAAATGATCTACTGTACACAGCCCATTCTCTGCCCCCCTCCTCCTGCCCACTAAGGCCACAAGGCAATGAGAGACATTGATTTAGCTAATCAGTAGCTTACCCTCCTCTGCTAAGCTGAAGACACTACAGTCCGTCCTGTTCCACTGCAGGCTGACTCCACCCCTCCCCCTCCCAGCATCTCCTTTGCAGAATCGAATAAGGCGCACTGTGGAAGGAAGGGGGAGGGTACAGGACACACAAGTAAGCAGGCGCAGCAGTGAGCAGTGTCAGAGAGATTATCGGGAATGATCGGAGACTCTCGGCATGCTTCGGAACTGCGCATGCGCAGTTCCGAGCCGGGACCGTCATATTTTACGGGCATGTTTTTTTTTTTCACGGATTTCCACGGGCATGAAAAAATAGCCCCGTTTTTACGGGCTGCCCGTAAAAACACGGGCGGTTGGCAACACTGTCAGAGAATCAGACTGCAACAGCCAGAGGTATCAACTAAATGATTTAATAAATACAGTTCATAAAAAAGGCAGTTCATAAAAACAGTCCCATGGATTCACAGTACTTAGAAAGAAAAACATTGGAAACATGTGATATAGTGACAAGCTGTCCATCGAGCAACAAGAGTCAAAACAGTAGAGCCATCCGACTGCATCGTCTCAAGCTGTAACAGGATGGAGGGGAAGGGGGGTGGTGGAACCCAAGCGTGGGAGACACTCCGGCGACCCGCAAAATCCCCGCTGGACAAGGGGTACGAGCCCTGAAGGGATAACCCACCGGCTCCGGAATGCCGCTCCACATGTACGGTGTTGAAAGACACAACCGCTTGGCCGAAAGGAGGGAGAGTCGAGACTCTGTCTGACAGTGGGCGGTGACGTCAGCCCAGCTGGGATGCCGTTCCGAGGAGGGAAGGGCTCGGCTTCACTGAGAGCCGCTGAAGTGTCAGCTGATGAGACACTATGCCGCTCACGTACAGATCTGTGTCCCCTCAGAGATGAATCGTCTGTTTCCTGAATAGTGTCACTCAGGGGATGCAGCTGTGCGATGTATGATAAGGAAAAAAAGGTTGGGAATAAAGGACCAGCAAAAAGGGATAATGAATGCCGCCAATGCTTGGCAGTGTGGGGGTCCCAAGGATGGATGGATGGTCACCCAGACACGTAGCTTAGTCGGACCACTATAAGAGAGTTGCCTTGACGACGCGTTTCGCTCTTCAGCGCTTTGTCGAAGTCGAGGATAGAGGCAACTAAGAGGGTTTAAGTAAAAAATAAAATAAGTGAAGGGGAGGGGAAAAACAAAAATCAGGGCGGGAGCAATTAACCAATTGCGATAATGGGAAAGGTTATACCTCCGATATTAACCCCTTGTTGCTCGGAGGATTCACAATAAAAACCATTACCAGGTCAAAAGTCATTCTATAAAATACATTAACGGCTAAAATAAAATAAACTTCAGTAAAAACAGTTATTTTTAAAAAATAAAAAACAGACTCTACGCAAAACTACATGTCTCTAGTTCCTCATTTAACCCCTTAGGAGGAAGTGAGTCAAACACATATATCCAGAAGACTTCTCGTTTACACAACAGGGAGAATCTCTCATTACTGGTTAACGTTCCTTTGGGGATGGTTTCTATCACAAAAACTTCTAGATGTTTAATATCCTCTTATATCCTCTCTTCTGCTCCCTCCCTATCCCTATTAAAAAACCTATATTGACTAAATTTCAAGATTGGATTTGTCTGGGGAGACTGAGGTCATCGGTTTGCGAGAGATGTCCTACTCTGACTTAGAACTCAGGGTGGACTAGGCCTCCCGATCCTATGGCTCTATTACCAGGCAGCACAATTGGCCCAGTTTTCCGCCATAAGAGTCTCAGGCCTGACTGGGTCTACCTTGAGAGGCAGGCAGTCCCCCATTATACACTCGACTGCTTAGTCTGGAGACCGGCGAAACACAGATCTGTCATATTAGCTCCAACGTTATCTCACTCCTTGGCACTTTGTGATCAGCTACATAGACATGCACAACTGATATCTACACTGAGGCCACTCGCGCATCTATTCCATAATCCTGATTTCCCTCTTGGAATGAATATACATGGGTTCCATTGGTGGCTAAACAAAGGTCTTTTCAGAATAGGCCACTTCTTTACACCTACCGGCCCTCTTTCTCTGGGTCATTGCCTGAGTAAACTAGAAATGCCAGCATCGGAAAAATTCAGACTTTCACAGATAGGCACTTCCTCCACACACTTTGGACTGACAAATTGAACATTCCCAAAGCCACTATATACGAACAATGGTGTTCTAATATAGGACCTCAAAAGGGCGGGATCTCCATTATTTACGGTTCCCTGGCAGATAGGACAGACTCCCTGGCATACGCTCGATCTTGGGAGACAGATCTGGACATGCAGCTGGACCCTGACACGTGGTTTCAAGCCTTCCGCAGATCATGTAAAGGTATCTTAAACATCACTCTGATTGAAGCTAGCATTAAAGTTTTCACAAAATGGTACTATGTCCCTGCCATACTTTCCAGGATATTTCCAGATGCCTCCCCCCTCTGCTACAGAGGCTGCGGATATATAGGCACGATGCTCCATATATGGTGGACTTACACCCATATAAGAAGCTACTGGAATAAATTCCTCCATCTACTACGAAAGGTCACTGGGATCAAAATCCCTCAAGACCCCACATACATCCACTTGAACCGCAGGGTACACAACACTCCTAAGAACACAAACTACTTATCTTCTTTATGTGTTTGGGAGCCAAGATTACATTAGCGAAAGCCTGGAAAACACCAACCATGTCAATCTTGGCTGCCAAACGAAAAATTTCCTGGATCATCACAGGAACAAACGGTTGCAAAACTGCGGGACACGGTCCAGCGATATGAGGGGATCATCCCGCTTTACTCGGGCCATCTACAAACATGAAGGAATCCCCAATGAGACCACACTCCGTAACCCTGTATCCTGTCCTATCCCTTCCTTCCCCCACTTTTTCTCTTCTCTCTTTCTTTGGTATCCACCAACAGATACGAGTTTGACAGGTTGTAGGCTCTGCAGTAGGCTCCTCATGGAACATCATCACATACTGTATATGCTAGACTACCCAGAGCAGGGTACAGATAATCACATTTGGTCTAACCTCCGCTGAGTGGGATCCCTCGGTCCAACCCCGGGGGTGCGACGGCCCAGGAGACAGCCGTTTCGTGCATGTCCCCAGAGGGGAAGAGAGGAGATGGGCGGGATGCCCCACCGGGCAGAATCCAAGAGCTCTCTCACTCCACAGTGAGCACCCATAGGGGTGGAGGGGTGATCTCGGGGACCTGCTTTTGGTGACATCCTTGCCGAGTTTAATTCATTAAGACCAATATCTGCAGTGAAATACTCTGGTAGTTCATCAACTTAGGCAGCAGACATGAGGGGCTAGAACTCTTCTTCTACCCCTGGTCAAAGAAATCATATATATCTAGAGGAGCCAACTTTACTCTCCACAACACATACATGCTAAGAGTCGTCCATTCTTAAGGACCACCATGCTTTGCGACAAAGTGGGGTTTTTTGTTTTGTTTTTTTTTTTGTTTCTTTTCAGGCTATCACCCTGGTTTAAGCCCCTCCTTGACTTACTATAATTACTAAGTTACACAATGGACAGATATTTCATTGTGATTATTGAATTACGGTACATTTGGAGACATTTGGAGACAGTCTTCCTGTGTTTTGAGATCTCTCCTTTTTAAGTTCAATACTCTTGCCTGGCTATGTTGGCCAGCAAGGGGTTACAATTTACGGATTGTTAATGTCATGATTGTATTACAAAACTTCAATAAAAATATTGAAAAGAATCTCAGAGCCGATTATGTGAAAAGCCTGAGCTGTTTTTTTTTTTTTTTAAAGTCTGCGAGGCTTATTTAATTAAAAAATGAGTGATGATAAAAAAGTAAATGGACTAAGGCAACCAAATGGGTTACATTTTATATGTCATATTAGAGAATTCCATAGTCTGGCTAATATGAGGTACTACACCCATTGTTCCTTCTCTTGTTAAATGAGGCTTTAATTTTTCAGCTGGTCAAACTACTACTTCCTTCCTTTTTGTGATAGTGGGAGTAGTAGCAGGGTAGCAGCTGGACTTGCATGCATTGACTGGCTTCCGATTTGACACGTGTCACGTAATTGAAGCCTTTTGTGGTGTCAGGTATTTTTTTCAAGGGCTAATTGTTATCCTTAATGTGACACAGAACATCTGACACAAGTGCTCACTAATGCTGCGCCTGAGAAAACAACTGTTTTTCTTCCTTTTTACACAGCCTGAAGAGAAACATATTGGGATGTAATTGGGATTGATGCTGCAGTGACGGCAAAGATGGTTGACACATCTGCTGCCAGAGCTGATGCTTTACGAGAATAGGGAGCACAGAAGAGAGAAGCAGTTGTTAGGTTGACTGCAGGATGAATCTGTTGCTTATTTGACAGCTGTTGTCAGGTGCCTTGCTATTTGTGGTCTCTTGTAGTTGTCGGAGGCTCTCTTGTTTTATAAACTTCAATGGTGTCTTCCAAGGATACCGGCTGCTTCTGTCTGCTGGGGTTCCCTTGATTGTTTTTGCAGATGGATATTTGAATCAAGTGCATTTTAGTGCAAATTGATTTTCCTTTCCCCTATAGGAGAGAGCTGTCTTTCTGAACCAGAATATGTATCATATCTGCAGTTTGTTTCTTCCTTAGACACACAAGATTGTACATTATGACCAATTATAGTACTGACAGCTAAACACATGACTCTGTGTTTATAGGTGCTTCTGCACAAAGATTATACAATATTTCATCTGTTTTTGCATTTGCTTGTTATGTGGGCGAATCTGCCTGGGTTCTATGGCTGTATTCCACCGAATTCTGTTTTGAAATTCACGAAATCCAAACTTAGCAGTGAATCCTATTGAAGTCCTATGATGGGTAAATCTCGATGACAACATTTTTTGGTCATTTTCAAGGCCAGTGGGCACGCTACTGTTTTGTGTAAAAAGTGCACAGTAATCTTAGTACTGCCAAGTGGGACATTTAACAAAGCAAAAAAAAAGATTAAAATTACCAGTCGGGAGAGGGTCCTTTTTGTGCAGTGTGGAGGATAACATGGATAAAAAACAATCTTGTAAATTAAATTCTTGGGAGATGCCTTTAGGCTGTATCTGGTGTTATGGGACAGCACACATTTCACAATCGGTGCCAGAAACACAAAGGTATTACATATTTTGGATGTAATTTTATTTATTTTTTTTATGCTTTTATACCCCAATCTGATTCATTTCAGAAAAAAAGGGCATTTTTAGGAAGTTTTGGCTTAACTCTTGATTTGTTTTTTCCAAGTGGTTAAAGTCATAGTTTGGAACTTTCTGTAACTGCCCCAATAACTCCAGCTTTTGTGTCTGCCTGCCAGATTCCCCCCAATGATAGCAAAAGTGGGGCACTATTGTTCCTCCCACTGACCACCAAACCTAAAACATTGTTTACTCCCACTGACACTGGGATGTTTTTCACTCTCACTGGCCACAATCTGGCCCCCCTGAAGCACAGTAAGCTGGCCCTTTGCTTAGAAAGTTTGGAGACCCCTGGTCTATAGTGTACTGTGTCACTGTCAGAGTGGGCACACACGGGTGTTACGACTGGCTTCTGTCAAACGAGCATGCTGGAAAATCAACATCCGATCAGTGGTCACAGCCAACTGCTGCCAGCACTGTTCATTGTGTGTCCTGGCGGGGAGGAGTCCCCCTGTCAGAAGACAATAGCACAGTGTGGGAGATTGTCGTACTAACATTGCCTATGTTAGTGTGGAGATCTGTATGTTTTTTATCGATTAGGCCACTGGGTTGAACAAAAAAACGTAGTGTGTACCTCGCATTATTGCAATTTCTGCATACTGTCACAATTCCCCATTTGCTACTCTCACATCGCCTTGATTGCCCATTTATTGTTTGTGTATTACCATGATTGCCTGTATGTTGCTCTCCTATTGTAAGGATTTCCCATTTGTTGCCTGTGTATTGTTGCATTAGCCTATTTGCTGCCCATATCTTTTTAACATTTGCTCATTTGCTGTTTAGTCTAGTCAGCCCTCTTTGTTTAGGGGGCCATATTATTATCCAATTAAGGACCAGTCCTATTCTGACACTATTTCTCTCCTACATGAAAAATTCTGTTTTTTTTGTTAGAAAATTACTTGGCACCCCCAAACATTATATATTTTTTTAACAGAGCCCCTGGAGAATAAAATGATGGCCCTTGCAATTTTTTATGTCACACGTCATGCTTCAAAATTGCACACGTTCGTGGAATGGTGCCAAACTACAGTACTTAAAAATCTCCATATGCCAAGCTTTAAAATTTTTACAGGTTACCAGTATAGAGTTACAGAGGACGTCTACTGCTAGAATTATTGCTCTCACTCTGACGTTCATGGCAATATGTCACATGTGTGGTACAAACGTCGTTTACATATGTGATCATGACCTACGTATCACTGTGCGCAAACATATGGGGATGGGGCATTTTTAAAAAATGTTACATTTATTTTATTATATATTTTTTTAATTTTTACTCTGTCCCATTTAAATTTTGTTGCTTGATCACTTTTGATCACTATTGCAAGAAATGTAAACAATAAAGCATGTCAGGTCCTCTTTATGAGCCGGAAGTGACGTCATGCCGTCTCTCCCCCGGTCCTCCTAGAGATTAGCGGAGGCCATCTTTCCTCAGCTAATCTCTGTGGTCAGCCGCCGCATCTGCCAGATTGGTTCCCAGGACAGCCAATCATCCAGTTCTAAAAGTGATCCAGCGGCTAATCAGCCACTCTGATAATTTTTAGCATTTAGAGAATCACCAGTTTAAAAAAATTAAAAATACCATTATTATGGCATATTGCTGTAGCTATATCCCCAGTATTCCACTTGAAAACCATGACGTAAATTCTCAGGTAGGCAGTCTTCAAGTGTTTATACAATATAATTCCCTGCAGAACTATCATTGTGAAGTCACAGCCCTATTTAGCCCCATATTTGGCCACAGACCATTGCTTCCGTTTCTGTGTACTTATTATGCCACTCCTTACCCTGCCCCCTTACCCTAAACCACCTAATCTCAGGCTCACCAGTTTTGGAAAGCTTCCAGGTATGATTTTTGAACCTGAACTGACTGCTGGAAGTAGCAGCCATAACTGATCAAACGTCCTCTTACAAAAAATAAAGACTTCAACTTCGTACAAACTGGCCAGTGGCAAAATTGTTTAATAATGTAGTTTGTGAACTTCTTTTTTGGCAGTACCACACTGCATATTGCAAATTGTTTTTAAGGTTTAATACAATGTCAGAACAGTGTGCACATAAAAAAAAAACTTAAACTGCAACCCTGCATTCCCCAATCCATATTCCAAATATCCATATCCCAATCCTCCTGCCATGCCCATATTGACAGTTATTTCCAAAATATAGGACTACAAGTATTTGTTTGGTAGAAGTTGACTACCATCAGGACAGTACACAAGCACTTTAATATGCAAAAAGTAGAATGAGACAAGGCAGGTTTAGTTTTTGCTATACACATTTTATTATTTGAGAAACAATAGCCATATACAGTATATTTTTCATTGGCTGGACAGCATTTAGGCAGTTTGATTAGGCTGCAATATAAGAGGGGAAGATGAGGCAGATTTTACCTAAAATAAATGTTATAGTATCTGAAAGACAATAGCAGAAAATGTTGTTGAGTGCTGGAGCACTGGAATATGTGTAAACATCAAGATGTAACACCGGATTTTGTCTGCAGCAAACATTAGACATTTGTCAGCTAAGGTTCAGCTGCAGAATATCTTTTAATGGAGGGAAGCTGTCTGTAGCATCATCTTCATGAGTTTTGCAGTCATTGGTAACGCAAGACTGGTTCATTTTAACCAATGTGTGCCAGTACACACGTCAAAGGACGGGCAGATTTGCCTCTCCCTAACATAACTTCCTGCTACACTGAAGACCACCTTTTCAGAGCGAACACTGGCTGCAGGGCAAGCCAAAAACTCTAGCGCATACTGTGCAAGCTCCAGTGCACAGCGTGGTTGCATAGCATGGCCACACTGACATAGAAAAAGCCTCTAGATAGTGTGCACAGCTTTGTGTTTTCCCCTTTTACCTCTGTGTGCATAACCTCTGTCTCTCATTTTAGGACTGCCTGACATTTTAAAAATGATATTGCCAATGGCAATCGGGGCAATATATTTTTGGTGTGTAGTGATGTGCATTCATAGGGAAGCTGTGTCAGATGAATGTACCAGACGGGTACCTGCGGATATCTATGCCCGGAAGTGGGAGCAAATACCTGGATTATACAGGTATCTGCTCTCCCCTCCCCAGGGGCGGCTCTCTAATTAGGCGAATTAGGCGGTGGCCTCAGGCCTCGCACTCACGGGGGCCTCGCACAGCTGGCTAGTTTACCTAATTAGAGAGCCGCCTCTTCCAGCAGCAGAGATCTCCGCCATCACACAGTCCCGAGTCCCCTCGCTCTGCTACAGGGAGAGATGCATGCTGCGAGTGAGACCTGTGATCGGAGCTCACCTACATCTCCGGATCACAGACAGGGAGAGCCGCTCAGTAGAGTCTGCTCTGACAGATCTCCCCCCTCCCCCTGCTGCCCGCACAGCCAGACAGAAGAGGAGAGAGAGATTCTGCTCCTCCTCTTCCCGCCCTCTCCTCCTGTGTCTGCCCCGCCCACTCTCCTCGGCAGTGTTCTCTGTTCTGCCTCAGAGAAGGGGATGTGTGGGCGGGAAGATTCAAGCTGGAGCCCAGCAAAGAGAAACGGACAAGGGGAGTCTGATCCATCCATCCATCCAGTCCCTCCTGCCTCCCAGTGAGTACACTGATGTAGGGGATGCTCTTCCTTCCCTTCTTTCTCCACCCCCCCCCCCCCCCTCGTTTTCTCTCTTCCTTTCCTTTCCTCTCCTTTTATTTTATTTTCTTTTCCTTTCCTTTCCTTTCCTTTCCTTTCTTTTCTTTTCTTTTCTTTTCTTTTCTTTTCCTTTCTTTTCTTTTCTTTTCCTTTCTTTTCTTTTCTTTTCCTTTCTTTTTTCCTTTCCTTTCTTTTCCTTTCTTTTCCTTTCCTTTCCTTTCTTTTCCTTTCTTTTCTTTTCTTTTCTTTTCTTTTCTTTTCCTTTTCTTTTCTTTTCCTTTTCTTTTCTTTTCTTTCCTTTTCTTTCCTTTCCTTTCATTTCCTTTCCTTTCCTTTCCTTTTCTTTTCTTTTCCTTCCTTCCTTCTCTTTATTTCTCTCTTTGTCCACCCATCCCCCTTTATTTCTCTCTTTGTGACAGCCTACCAGAATAGGTAGGATCTGTTAGAGCAGCCTCCCTGTGCAGCTCTGCTTAAGGAAAATATATCTTTATTATGCCCACTTACCTACCCCCTGTACTGTCCACTCCCCTATACTGTACCCTCCTAATACAGTTCATTTTCATCCCTTGAATTATTTTTCCCATTATGGGAGTGAGTGGGGCCTCATGTCTAAGTTTTGCCTAAGGCCTCACAAAGTCTAGAGCCGCCTCTGCCCCTCCCCCCTGAAATGTGACACCGGAGGGGGGGAGGATTCCGAAAAGCGGAAGTTTCATTTTTGGGTGGAACTCCGCTTTAAATGTGAACAATACTTTATGCATTGTACCCATCTATACCAGTAGGTGGCACTGCAGTGTTATGTGTATTCTATGGTAATGTAATGAGAGGAAGTGTACGTTCTATCTATGCTCAGTGTACTTGTATACTTCTGCTTCCTGTGTTCCTGTTCCATTATGATAAAGACATGTTCTGATATTTCTCCATGACAGTAAAGTATTCTCTGCATCCAAGAAGCTTCCAGCGCGTGATTTCAATACCCACCTAAAAACAGCTGCCTTCCCATTGTGCCCGTACATCACCGTCACACTCACCCCGTCAAGTGTACCCCAAGTGGGAAACATACATTGCACAGGAATGACACCCCTGTTGTCATTATCAGGAAGCTGGTCCAGAGCAATGATGTGCAGCCGATGCTGGAGTGATTGCATGTAGACAGGAAACCACTGATAGAGGCTGGAAGAGATCAGCAATGCTGAGATACAAATAAAATGTGAAAATAGTGTTTTATAATGGGGGTGGGGGGGAAATGACAATTGTCCAGTTAGGCTTTACATCTACCTTTATAAATGAAAAATAAGAAACCCTTCTGTATGCTCATCTTTACAGCCTAAGTGACCTTTTGGTTTTATTTTTATCTACTTGTAGAGGGTTCCAGCAGTTTGTAGCTATCAAATGAAAATGAGTGTAGATCTTTTTGGTGCCATTCACACTTGTGCAACTTGTCATGCGACTTTGGGCACACAAAGTCGCTTGACAAGGTGCAGACCATTGTTTTCAATAACGTCCGTTCAGATTGGTGCGACCTAAAGTGGCAGCGACTTTGAAAAGGTGCCTGCAATACTTTGATGTGACGTGGTATGCGACTTAGTGCCAGAGAGTGTAAAGACGCACTCCGTCGCATTCCAAAGTCGCACTGTAAATCGTAGGACTTTGCAGCCGCGCTAATGGGAATGGAGCCTTAGTCTGTGAGTGATTTACAAAGCCAGTCAGTTTAATACAAATGTTTCCTCTCTCACTGAGACCGGCTGGTTTTGAAAGGATATTAAGAACCAGAATTGTCAGTGGTCCTTGAGACTAAGACATGAAAACACTTTAGAGGAGTGGTTATATTTAACACCAAAATCACACCACTGAACTACTCTGTCTAAATGAAATACAGGTATGCAGATTAAGAACCCAGGCTAGCATGCAAATAATGGTTTTACAGCTTCCTAAAGTACCATTCACATCATGATTGCATCTAAAGTATGGTAACTAGGTTTACATGGTTTACAGGAATACATTGAGAGTTGGAAGCAAAGTCAATATTTTCAGCTATTTTTAAAGCCTTGTAAAGATTTATCTAATACAGAAGTATAGTTAATTTGTGGTACTGTCTTTGTAACACGACTTTTTCAACATTTCATCAAGAATTATCCTTTTAAAGGGGTTATTTCTTAGTCTCTCGATCACAGCCCCCCTGAACATCCTACATAGTAACGTTTCTTAACTTACAGTTTAACAGTCTTTGCTTAGTGGCAAGTGTTGAGCATATACCCTTACTCAGAGCTGGCTGGTCGAGAACTAAAAATGTATCTAAAAAATTGTTACCCAGCACACCTAAGTATAAGCCTGAATTCAGAGGCACTCAAAGATTATCCATTTTCTGTTATGTATGTATGAAAATGATGTATCTTCTGATTAGTTGCTCTGTAATATACAGGTGTCTTCCTAACCTACCCTACTCTCTGATGTGTCTACTGCCCCTGCGACACTGTTCCTGGAATATAAATTGTTAAACAGGATACTGAATTCAAAGACTTCACTGCAGCCTCATGGGGTAAATAATACACAACTCACAGCAGTGCTTAGACACGAGGATACTTTTTTTTTTGCCTTGAGTCTGTCATCCAGTCCTGCTAATAAATGTCCAAAAGACATTCCAAAGGACTATTTGGAAAAAGAAATGACAAACTGGCAGGATAGTCTAGGGCTGTGTAAATAATCAGAAGTAAAAAGGCTTTATATTCTGATTTAAAAAATAGATTGTTTGAATTATAAGAAACGTGCAAATAATTGGATGAAACCTGTTCTAGAACAGCGAGATTTTTTGAAGAAGTGTGGGAAATAAGTTGCATTCTTACAGAATGAATTAGAAGAATTTTCTGACTAAAGCTGACCATATACTGGTAGATTTTTGAATGATCAATCACATGAAAAATCTTGGCTAAATTAATAATTAAAGACTGACGAATGTTGCTTGAAAGTATTTCAAAATGTTATTTGCTTTTAACAGTTGATTTTGGTGTAAATAGAATTCCCTGAATAAATTCTATCTTGCACTTTCAGATTTTTCTTGCCTCTGCTGTCAAAAAAAGAACATCAATTTGATTCCACTAACCATTAGAAAATTGAATGAACATTCCAAAAATGAAATTCTGCTAGTGTATGGCCAGCTTTAGAGTCATATAAGGCATTGGATGATAAGATAAATTAACCATCTCAATACAGGGCACTTTCACCCCCTTCCTGCCCAAGCCATTTTTCAGCTTTCAGCGCTGTCACAATTTGAATGACAATTGCGCGGTCATGCAACACTGTACCCAAATGACATTTTTTTTATTTTTTCCCCACAAATAGAGCTTTCTTTTAGTGGTATTTGATGACCTCTGCGGTTTTTATTTTTTGCGCTATAAACAAAAGAAGAGCGATAATTTTGAAAAAAACACTATTTTTTACTTTTTGTTATAATAAATATCCAATTTTTTTTTATTTTTTTTTCCTCAGTTTAGGCCGATATGTATTCTACATATTTTTGGTAAAAAAAATCGTAATAAACGTATATTGCTTGGTTTGCGCAAAAGTTATAGTGTCTACAAAATAGGGGATTCCTTGAGGACCGGTGTACACTGCCATGACCTGTCATCCGATTAGCGGCAATGGAACCGTTCTAATTGGCGTGACTTAAGTCGCTCTGACTTAAAAAAAAAAAGAAAGGTGAAAAATCCCCTGGGATGGGACTTTTTTTGTTTACAGACTTTTTATTGGAAGATCAATAAACATATAGGTAGTGAAATGAATGCATGTGACATAATGACAAAAAGAAAAAACAATAACTGATAGCAGAGCCAAACATTTTGTAGAAACATGAGTTCAGGAGCAGAAAATACTGTTAACCTTGTATAAGGTTTAGCGTGATCTATATTGGATAGACATAGGGATATCCCTATCCTAGCCAGTACCAATGACCAGTATACCGAAGGAGAGCGCCAATTCAAGGCTATTACCCAATGGATAGCTACAAAGAGAGCATGTATCGATCTCTGACACGTTAGATGTAAAAAATAGACACATTTGCACCGTCAGCTTGAGAAGGTGATCCGCTATAGAGGACACCTTCGTGGCTGCTTGTTGCCACACAGACTTGAGTTGTTCAAATTAAAAAAATCTGTATAAAAGAACCTATGTCTGAGCAGCTGCGAAAGCATTAAGGTGATACATCGGGATTTATATAATTTGGAGTTTAGCAGGTGTCAGGTTCCATCCAGTGTGCAGCTTGATTGCGGCCTTACGAGTGGACAGTAATCTCGTGTTTTTATACATATTTTCCGGCATTTCTTCCCACCTAGGTGGTGAGAAAGTGAGACCAGTCTCTATTTCCCAATTTATCATTGGTTTAGTTTTCTGTTCAAGGGAAGCTTCATTCAGGGACTATAGTTACGTGAGATTACAACCGTATTTCTCAATGTATGTGCACAGATATGCTCGAATTGAGTGTGTTGTAAATGAGACGATAATGTACCTCTGCTTTGATAGAAATGGCAAATCTGCAGATAACGGAAATGATTAGAAGAGGGTAAATCATGTTCTACTTGAAGTTGGGAGAATGTTTTAAATTGCCATTTTTAAATGATGTAAAGGTAGTAAAGCCAGCAGAGCTCCACCTAAAGATGTTATCCCTGCTTCGAAAAGGCTGGGGGAAAATCAGGGTCTCCCATAAGAGTATAGGGGCGTGCATGGAGAGGCTAATTTAAATGTACTGTTTTATGGAGACCAAAGGTGAAGAGATTGATAAATTATACTGTTGAGAGGGGTCGTAATACTCGGTCGTATAGATTTAGACCATAATAGACCAGGGAGATGATACGGAAGCACTGAGTGCGTTTCGAATGTTAGCCATGGTATGCCCAGAGCAGGGGCATACCATTGAGCAGTTTGGGTGAGCCTAGCTGCTAGATAGTAACGCCACAAATCTGGGAGGCCAAGGCCTCCAAGAGATTGGGGTCTTTACAACAATGATTTATTAAATCTTGTTTTTTTTAAAGTTGCCATACAAACTTGTTGAGGTAAAATCGCCATCTTTATGGCCGTAACTCTGCCCAGGAAGGAAATATGATATGTTGTCCAGGTTTTACGTAGGGATCTGATGTGAGCAACTGTGGGGTGGTAATTTTGATGGAAGAGATCACCGAACTTAGGAGTAAGTTGAATGCTTAAATAACGGAAGGACTGGGCACACCATGCAAAGGCGAAGTGCTGTTGCAATGTGGTTGCCAAGTCACTAGAAATATTAACAGGCATAGCTGTGCATTTAGCCAGGTTCACCCCTAAACCCGATATGGTCTGGAAAGAGCCTAATAGGGACGTTAAATTTTGTAGGGTAATTAGAGGGTTGGTCAAAAAAAGAGGACATTGTCAGCATAAAGGTTGAGTTTGAATTCCTCCGTTCCTTTTCAGTAACCCTTTATGTTGACATTATTTGATATGGCTCTGGATAGGGGCTCTATCGCCAGAGCAAATAGAAGAGGGCAAAGGGGGCAACCCTGTCTGGTGCCCCTCCAGAGTGGGAAAAATTGGGAGTTATTACCGGGTATTTTGACACGTGCTTGGGGGGCTTGATAAAGTGCATGAAAACCCTGGAGGAAAACTCTGGTGATACCAAATTTAGGCAATGAATGATCTAGATATGACCAGCTCACGCTGTCAAAAGCCTTATTGATGTCAAGGCTAAGAAGAAGTATAGATTGGAGTGTAGATTGGCATCTTGGATAATGTTGGTCACTAGGCGTATGTTGTCAGTGATTTGTTGACCTGGCATAAAACCAGTTTGGTCTGGGGAGATTAGCGTGGTAATTCACTGAGGCCAGTCTGTCCACCAGCAACCTACCGAAAATCTTTAAATCGTTATTAATAACTGATATAGAATGGAAATTTTGGGGGGGACGGAGTGATCTTTGTGTGGTTTAGGGATAAGGGACATATTGGCTAAGAGCATTTCTGGTGGGAAATTGTTGCCTTTCAGGACATGGTTGTTGTGTCTGATGTATTGTTTACATTGCTCTACATAGTGTTATACATGAAGTTGATATCTGGTACATCGTATATCACTTTGTGTCTATGCATGAATTCCAAAAGGAACCTATTTATATAAAAAAAAGCAGACAGCAAGGGGAGCTAGGTTTATCCCATAATATGCCAACCTGTTTATGAATTATTGGAAGCAATTATATGTCTGGGCCAGTAACTTTTTTGAGGTCAAATATTCACAGACAATATTATACTGATCTAGGATGGGGCAAGAGCTGAGCTGAAAAAAATGTATATCACACTGTCAAAATAGTCCCTACAATATATGTTTTACCAATGTAATAGATTCCATATCACTAATATTTCTTGCTTTGGACTCTTAAGACACATATCAAACCCAAATTGGGTAATTCTTCTTTTTATACCTGTACTGGGCATCATCTAAGGTGGATCCAAATATCCCCTTAGGTTACTTTTACAGATTAAAAACAACCCGCATGAAAGAGGAGGAGGACTGTTTGACCTAATGTAATATCTTAAAGGACAACTTCTTAGAAAAGGATTATTAGCTGGAGGTAAAAGAGGCTTTCTAAAAGTATAGTAACATGAGGACTAGGGAATAAGAAATATATAAAGAGGTAGTAAGAGAGGTGCAGGAGTCCTTATTTTGTACTCCGTTTAATAATCAGGCTATTGCCATTATAATTACAACCAAAGATATTCTTTAGAAAAACCCAGAGACCCGAGAAGTTTTATATTGCACCAAGTAGGATCAAAAAAGTCTCTACCCAGATGATGGAGACTATCAATTACAACTTTTTGAGCCAAAAAGGCAACTATAATTGTGAGGTTAGGAACTGACATGACAGCGCAGGGAAGTGACAGGTGATCATTTTACATTAATCGGTTTGTGATCTTGCCTGAGCCTGGGCCGGCTTTGTGACATCAGAAGACAGAGGACTTTTGCCCGCTGTCTGCTGAAAATGGGTCACAGGAGTGTAGACTGAACTGCACTCCTGTGATCCACAGGAGAAATACAGCCAACGAGCTTTGGCTGTACTACTCCTTTAACAACTGACTGTTGGTGTTGATACTGAAAACACATAGGAAATGACACTTGTATGGTTTTATTCATTTAAAAGTAAAGTCTTTTATGATCTTCACCTTGCCAATGATCTCCAGATTTTGTTTTCAGGCTATAAAGGTAAACAAGGAGTGCCCAAGGAGACTCTTTGTGGTTGCTCTGTATTTATATTTGTCTTTATACTGTGCCTCACCCTTACAGTTTGGACCACCTGCACTGTAGAAGGTAGTCTATAAAGGACATTACTTGGGTGCTCAGGGGGTAGTCCATGGTGGGCTAATCAATTAATTCAGTAGTTTTACTAGTTGTCAAAAATACATGCAGGAGCCAGGCAACATGTCAAAGTCTTAAAAAATTAAAGGAGTTGTAAAGGCAGAAGGTTTTTTTTTTTTATCTTAATGCATTCTATGCATCAATATAAAAAAACCTTCTGTGTGTAGCAGTGTCCCCAGCTCCCCCTAATTACTTACCTGAACCCCTTCTCTCTCCAGCGATGTCCACTAGTGTCTTAGCTGTCCCAGAGACTCCTCCTGATTGGCTGAGACACAGCAGCGGTGTTATTGGCTCCCACGGATGTCAATCAAAATCAGTCAGCCAATCAGGGGAGAGAGGGGGCGGGGCCAGGTCGGGGCTCTGTGTCTGAATGGATACACAAAGCTCTGACTCAGCTCAGATGTCCCCTGTAGAAGGCTGCTGGCTAAGGGTCACTCGATAGGAGGAGGAGGAGCCAGGAACAGCAAAGAGGAACCCAAGAAGAGGAGAATCTTGGCTGCTCTGTGCAAAACCAACTGCACAGAGGAGGTAAGTATAACATGTTTGTTATTTTTAAAGAAAAAAAAATCTTTTATATATATATATATATATATATATATATATATATATATATGTATGTATATATATATATGTATGTATGTATGTATGTGTGTGTGTGTATGTATGTGTGTGTGTATATATATATATATGTATATATATATATATTTTTTTTTTTATATATACTATAGATATAGTTTTATATATATATATATATATATATATATATATATATATACTATAGATATAGTCAATTTTACAAATATGTTCTTGAAGTGATGGATAATACAAGCCTTAATGATGGGAGAAGGAATTCTTTGTTACTTTTTTTCATCTCTAATTGCATTTGGATTTAAGTGCCCTTACAGTGATTTTAAAAGCATTATCTCATGCTGAAATGCCATCTGATGATCACTTCTCCATTGCTAAAATGAACATGGTCAAGGGCATCCTAATTCTACACTGTCATTCCAATCACAAGTGATGAGGACACAGACTTTTGAAACATTGCATATGGAATGTATTTATGGTTTCTCTATAGTAATTGATTTTATGAATTGTATTTTTTAACATGATCTTGTTTTGCACAGTAGCACATGCAGCATGTTTGATGAGCTGCACTCCGTTTTAGCGGTGTATTTTTTTTTATTTAGTGGGCAGTTGATAAAATATCTCCTCACCTGTTAAAATGGTTAATATTTTTTTTTTTTATTCCACTGCCGCAGATCAGCAGGTATACTGGCAGTGTTAAGAAGTCAGAGAGGCCTATAAAGTGGTCTATTATAGGCAAAATTTTGGGTTGACATTAGAAGACTAATAGAGGGACGTTTTCCAGTGGGGACACACCGGGAGTCTCTTAGATTGGAGGGATTTCCTCTCACTTCCTGTCTTGGTTATGGGGCAGGGAGTGAGGGGAAGTCTTCCCAATGGGGTACAGATTGAAAAAAATAACAGGGGTTATTACCCTCCCTTACACTATCCAAAATGAAAAAAAAAAGGTTTGCCTTTTCGCACTTTGCTAAACACCATTTCATCTATCAGGGTCACATAATGTAACTGTAATGCAATTTTTGAAGAGCTATAACTGTCTTACGCTAGATTTTAGTTCAAGGTCCTTCTCTCCTCCAACCCTGCTAAAGTCCATAGCAAAAAGTGGTAGCTTGATTTAGGGCCCCTATATATATTATTGATTGCTCAAAAAACTGAATGTAGAAGGGGATATAAAGCAAAGAAGGTGGTAAGAAGAAAAGCAGTTCTGAAGCAAAGAGAAATGCTGCTTTATTCTCTACACCAGTGGTTCTCAACCTCAGTCCTCAAGTACCCCCAACAGGCTATATTTGCAGGTTTTCCTTTATCTTTCACAGGTGCTTTAAATCAGAGTCAATGTCTTGGTATTTTGGACAGCTATTTTATCTAAGAGATATTCCCAAAACATGGCTTTTTTGGGGGTACTTGAGGACTGAGGTTGAGAACAACTGCTCTAAACAATGTTGTCAAATGAGCGGAGGTGGAGGTCATGGTTTGACTCTCCACCCATCCAGCAGCAATTGCTCCCTCTACTCTCTCTGAGTTTGCGCTCTTTACTGTGACCTTTTTTAATGAAAATATCTCATCTTCTGTGGTTTTATTTCATAACTACAGTACTATGTAAAAATAAATTTTTGTAGGAGGCTGTAATTCCTACTCAGGACACCTTAGTTAAGTGGTGCTGAAAATAAAAATTCATCAGTAGTAACCTTTATCTTGCTCTAATTAGGCTGGTACTTAAAATTGATGTGAAAGAGTGGGTCATCCTGATGTCATCAGAGACATGTGCAAACAGGTGAAGAAATCTCTTGTGTTCTATGCTCCTTGCTTTGAGCATCAGTGCTATGCTGCAGTCCTAACACAAGGAATAGGCAAATAGCTGTATGTGTTATGGCTTTGTATTAACTGACCAGCCGCCACAGCTTTACTGCAGCAACATGGCTCAGCTGCGCGAATCGCCATCATGTTACGTCACTTCCTTTTTGTGGCCACTAGGGGCGCGCGCCCGCTGCTTGCCCCCGGAGCCGATGCGAGTGCCCGGTGGTCATGATGTGGCGAGAACCAGATCTGTGTGCTCTGCCCCTCCAGCACTCCCCAAAACACCAGACTGTGAAGAGGGTGGGAGTCACTGGCTTAGGTTCTCGGCAGCATGCTGAGAGGCTGACCCAGCTGCCAGTCAGGTGCCTGGGTGGATTCTGACCTTAAATTCAGGATCCTTGCAGAGCTCGGACCGTCTCTGTGATGCTAGCAGACTTTAGTCCACCTGGAAAGCCTGTTAGGTGTTTTCACTCCGCCCCTCTAAGCCATGATACAAATAATGATGCAGCGCACTACAATACTGTCTCTTAAATAAATTAGTCCCAAATGATGAAACAAAAAAGTGCTTAACCACTTCCCGCCTGCCATATAGCAGAATGACAGCCGGAAAGGGGATGTATTATCCTGTCTGGGCTTTATATGATGTCAGGCAGGATAAGCCACTAGCAGGGGTGTGCAGCGCGGCTGTGTCAGTCTGACGCACCACATTTCCTATCCCTGTAAAGAACCTATGACGTAGGCTCTTTACCATGTGATCAGCTGTGTCCAGTCGAGCAGGAAGTGCAGTTTATCAGCTTTTCCTCTACTTGTGCTGCCAAGGCGGGAGTAGAGGAGAGCCGATCGGCTGCTCTCCTGACAGGGGAGGGGGTCTGCGCTGATAATCAGCCCATTAATTAATGCAGACTCATCAAGGATGCCCACTAGAGCCAACCAGGGATGCCAATCAGTGCCCATTCAAAATGTCAGTCTGTGCCCATCAGTGCCGCCTATCAGTGCCGCCCATCAGTGCTACATGTCAGTGCCCATGAGTGTTGCTTATCAGTGCCGCCTATCGGTGCCCATCAGTGCTGCATATAAGTGCCTCATCATCAGTGCCTGTCAGTGCAGCCTCACCAGTGCTCACCAGTGAAGAAGAAAACACTTGTTTACAAAGTTTTATACCAAAGAAAAACGTTTTTTTCTGTATTTGTAGCGCAAAGAAAAAAAACCCAGTGGTGATCAAATGCCACCAAAAGAAAGCTCTATTTGTAGGAACAAAATGATTCATAGACCCAATGATTGGGTACAGTGTTGCATGACCGCGCAATTGTCATTCAAAATGCAACAGCGCTGAAACCCAACAATTGGCCTGGGCAGGAAGGGGGTGAAAGTGCCCTGTATTAAAGTGGTGAAATATGTATGTGTGGCCAACCACCAGTGAATTCCAGATATCCCAGACTTCTCTTTAATGGATCACCCACATGTCACATGCATAATACCCAGTGAACCATATGCGCTCACTTCCTGGGCTGGACCTTAATCCATAGTCGAGGTCAAATGCACTTTTGCCCCTCTAGGGCAAAACGCCAACTGGCTCCCAGTCATACTTACAGGCATTGACTCATGGACTGGAGCTTCTGTTCGACCACCTTCTCTCTTGTGATGTTCTCTTGCAAGAGTAATAAAACTAGTAGTGCTCTCCATACATCTAAAACAATTTATTAAAATCTAAAATGGGACACTCGCAAACAAATGCACTCTCAGTGCCATGGTATGCGCATAGTATAAAAGTAAACCACCTTCTCGCCACAGGGTCTCTACACCGCCCAGTGGTGGCATCAAATGTTTTGATCCATTGACTTCTCATACTCTAGAACGCCTCGCTATCTTTACGAGCCACGAGAAGAGTTGGCATCAAATGTTTTGACTTGACTCCGTTCCTATACGCATTACACCTCTAAAGGCTTCCTTGGTAGGATGAGGGCAGGTCAGCGCAACCTCTTTACAGAAAATGCTGGCTGGCTCTGAGCTCCACAGCAATTCAAGGATTGCTGTGGAGCTCGGAGCCAGACAGTATTTTATTGTGAAGTCAGCACATTTGATGCCACCACTGGGCGGTTTTATTCCTTTTGCATGGGCACAAGGAGCGGAGGTTGTCGAACAGAAGCTCCAGTCCATGTGTCAGTGTCTGTGATTGTGACTGGGAGCCAGTTGCAGTATAGCCCTAGAGGGGCAAAAGTGCGTTTCACCTTAACTATTGATTAAGGTCCAGCCCAGGAGGTGAGCGCATATGGTTCACTGGGTGTGTTATGCGTGGGACATGGGTGATCTGTTAAAGGGAAGTCTGGGATTCACTGGTGTTTGGCCACATATACATAATTAAGGACTTTTTGTTTCATCATTTGGAACGCCTTTATATAAGAGACACTGTTTTAGTTGCACTGCATCGTTATTTGTATCTCCTTATGTTTAGGTGGAGCTAGTCCGGATTAAAAGTTATAATAAACAAATTGTGGTGCAGTTCAAATTATAAAATGTATGCCAGTGTGTGTGTTATAGGCATGTTAGCGCATACACTATGGTGTACAGAGAAAGGTTAGTTGAGCAACACAAAAATCATGTAACAAAATAGCACACTCCAGCAAATGACGTTGATGGGCACTGTGCAGTATATGGTTGCGGTAGTCTATATAGAACTGAGTGGACTTTTTTCACATTAGCTCAGCTGTAGCATTTCCTGGATAGCATCAACAAATCCTTGACTGATCTTACTTGTTGCTTGAAATTACTATATACATGTGTTTCCAGATTTAACTGCGTGTCTTTGTTACTGAAGGGTTATTTTTTTCCAATTTTACAGCACAGAAAAGTGTAGATAGACACTGGAGATAATTGTGGTCTTCAGATTCATTTTAATTAGGCTTAAAATAAAAACCAAAATGTTGTATGTCCTAAATGTACTGTGAAAATGATTCAAAGCCAGATTAGTTTACAAATGATTCTTTTTTCAGACACAAACACCCGGAGTCATTTGTGCTGCAGCCTTTGTTGGCAATATACCGCCTCATGTTTGAAATCTCGTTATAAATTAATTGTTTTTCTTCCGGACTAAATTTATATTCATCTCTCTCTTTTACACACTACAAATCGCCTTAGCCTGATGCAGAAAAATGAGATTCATTTTAACTCTTGAAATTGATTTCACCACAGTGAACTGCTTCTGTATAAATCACTGCAACTTCCATGCAGGGACAAGGATGGCTACGCAATAGAAGATGAGGTCTTTGTTTATTTCTTTGTCTGCTCCACAAATCAGGTCACATTAAATTTAAAGGTACTGTAAGATGAGCAATTGCTTCATCCTCTCGTCGTTGTTTGAAATGGTGACAAAGAACACAGTTTTAATTAGCCTAGCAATTTATATCAAGTAGATGGTAGCATACGGTTTGTTTGGTGTTTTTATTATTTTCAACTTGTTTAGCTTCAACTTTTTATTTCCACATTCAGATGGCATTGTACATGTACTACGACCCATTGCCAGACTTGGAGGGCAAGCAAGCACAGTTTAATACCACTCAAACCCAGTGGGCAGAGATTTTCTAAATAAAATAAAAGGGTATAAAGGCGAGACCCACAGGGAGATCTTTGGTCGACCAGTCTAAAGCTGGGCAAAATGCAACAGGTAAAAGTGAGCGCTGGGCCCAACACAGTTATAGATTAACAAACAGTAAAGGATAAGGGATATAGTAAATATGGGAATACAAATAAATATAAAAACAATGCCAATGGGCAAAGACAGACCGAAACGTAGCCAGTTTAGCCAGGACAGGCGAATTTGCGATCTGTGTGTGGCCCTTCCTGCTTGACAGAAGTCAATGAGACACACTGGAAATCTTTTGTCGATTAGAGGCTGCAGCCTCTGATTACTGTATTCTGACACCAGTGGGAGTGACTATAAGAATATAATGTCCCAGTTTGAATCCTCTATCCACCTCACTTGTGGGCGGAAGAATCTGTCAGTTTTTTTTTTCTGTTCAGAAAACTAGCAGTCTGTACCCAACTTTAGTTTGCTGCCTCTTTTTCTGTCTCTTGATGCAGCAGCCAGTGCAGGCATAGCTACCCACAGGCATTGTTTGCAAATTGTCAACCCAGTTAGGTAAAAGTGGCTTTAGCTAGCTTCAAGTCAAAGCGGAGAAGATGCAATTGTTTCCATAAGATTTAAAGAACTGATCCAAGGCTATATTTAAACTAATATGTTATATAAGACTATTTCTATCCACAGTAACACAAAAGCTTGTCACCGTTGCACTGTGAATGACAGTCATGGTTGTATATAGACTGGAATCCTGAAAGGAACTTTTCTATAGAACCAATGGTTTAATTATAATGGCACTTGTCCTAAAGCCTTCTCTTTTGGCCCTTGGTAACTTAGTATAACTTAGTAACTTTTTTGACATATGCATGCACTAACACAACTCCTCTGCGCTCAAGTGCAATAAATCACAGTGACACACAGCTGAAGAACACAAGTCAGTGGTTAATCTCGTGTAGCACTCTGGTGTTTAGGCAAGGTTGCTAAGTAAATTTTGTTTGCCAGGCAGTAGTTGCCCTAGTTAATTGTTAGTAGATCCACTGATTCCTCTCTAGTTCTGGACTTGCTGCACCTTCTATCTTCTGTCACTAGGTGGCATTATGCTGGTGACATTAGATAGACCAGGGCTTAGCAAGTGCAGGTTATGAATGGATGGGGTGTCTCAGACAATGGGCAGGGGTTTCTTTAAGCCCCTTGGCCTGCTGGGAGAGCCTATTTATTTGTGTGGAGTCAGGTGATCGGCGGTTCTGTGCCACCTGGACGGCTGTCTAGGTGGACGTGTGTTATGCTGCCCCAGGCTGCTAGGCCGGAATCCTGAGGCCTATCCCAAGGACATCTGGCTGCTAGGCTGTCTGAGGCCTATCCAGAAGCAGAAGTTTGGAGTCCAACCGAGAGTAACGGTTCAGCCGGATGGGGAACCAGTTGTAGTCGGAGGTAGAGGGCAATCTGTGGCCACTAAGGGACCATCCACCTTGTTACCGGAGACCACTGTGAGTAAGCTGGAGCCAGTACCAGGGCAGTCTTCTCACCAGCCGGGACAGTGAAGAAGTGGGAAAACTTCAGCAAGTGCCAAGCCAGGGACCCAGAGGGACAGCAGAGGTGATGCTTGAGGAGCATCAGTGGGTGCCAAGCCAAGGACATAGCGGGTCAGCAGTGGTGACACTTGAGGTGTATCTGAGTGCCAAGCCAGGGACCTAGCAGGGAAGCGAAGGTGACGGTTGAGGAAGATTCTGAGCTGTGGAGGTTGAGGAGCTCAAGGGAGCCAGTGGCGATTGGGTCTGAGAGACTGGGAGCTCAGTGAGTGAAGATCTACAGTGAAAGACTGTAGAGTGTAAAGAGAACTATTTTATGTTACCAATAGTGAAGTACAATACCGTTGGAGGCCTTTCCCTGTATAGCTGTCAACCTATAGAAGTCTGAGTCTGCCAATTACCATTGCATCTACTTAAGGGTGTCCTGGCTCTAACTCACTCTCCCACAGTTCTGTTAAGAGACCATAAATCTCTTTTGGTTTCAAAAAGTGTCTGGCGCCCATCACTCCATCTTGCACTACATCCACCATGTCCTGTAACCCACTCTACAAAGAAGGATGTCGGCTATCCCTGGCTCTGGAGGTCACCATTAGGCCTTTGGCGGTCCAGGACCTTGCTACACTTGTAAGCTTGGATTTTCCACATGTCACGGGGTAGCCTCCAGTCTTTGCAGCCCTTGTCGGACGGGGTCCCAATTTCTGGACAACAAAAAGCAAGGAGGGCGCACCAGCCTAGTACATTACCAATGGTGCCATTTATCTAAAACGTCTGATCTGATGTAATTTGTGCTTATCTAGAGCTACAAATTGAGACTACGGTTGGAGTTTCCTTTTGATTTATGTTTTGTGCCTTACACTTATCTAGCTTTGTGAGTATAATTGTCTGTTTTTTACATTCTAATAAATGGTAGCATTGGTAATGCATAAGGCTGGTGCGCCTTTCTTGCTTTTTGTTGTCTAGGAACTTTTTTGGCCTAGTGGTCCTCACCCTTCCTTTTAAATTCAATATAACTACTTAATACAGTCCATAAAGCCCTAGAACCATCTGTCAAATCACTATCCCTATGGTGTTGCTAGCTCACAGAAGGCATTATGTGGCTTGCGTATTGGTACACATTGGTTTATCATCACATGAGGTTCCCTCAGAAGTCCCATACCCGGAGCCACTACAGCTCTTTCTCAAATTTAGTCTCGCTGTGACTTGTTCTATATGACCCCTGGCTCTTTCAGTGCGTAGTCCTGCTGAGATTCTTCTCCACCACCTTCCCGACTTACACACAACATCCTTTATGGCTCTCATTTCAAAGAAGCTTTGACCCCGAAAGCGTTAAAGTTGGAAACAGACATATGACTTTTTCAGAAGCAGGTCAACCAGTTTCTTTCAGTACAGATTCCCTGTCAATAATCTAAAGAGGTTGGCCAAGAAAGTCTGCTCTAACCTATCTCCTGAACTAACAATGATACACCAGCCTGAGGAATCATGCTCTTACTAAACTATACTGGAGAGCTTCCTCTTACAACTGCTGTATTCTAAATATAAGCTAGGGTCTAGTGGCGGCCCGTCAATACAGGGTGCAGGGGAGCTGCCCCCCTAATCCATGCACCCGACCCCTTATGTCCATGCCGGGAGCATGGATTCCAACTGGGTTTTTTGTTGTTGTTTAAGCACATGATTAGAGACTGAGGCTCTAATTTGCTTCAAAAAAGGGTAGTTATGTGACAATAGCAAATTAATTTTCGATATAGTATTTCTGATTCTCCTCCTGGTCAGTCAGGATGCAGCTCCTGAGACACGATTGGCCACGTGTGTCCTGGCAAATCTTGTGATATCACCCTCAAACAATAGTTACTTTATTTTCACAGTTCCTATCTTTCTGCAACATGTAAAGTACATAAACAGGCCATGCGATTTTTTATTTTTTTTCCTGGTTCAGATATTTTACCTATAGTTAAATGTGGATTATCTATAAAGGGGAAACATTGTTTAATATGATTTTATCCAAACTGCAATGAATCGTCCCATCACGGTTTACGATACAATTGCGAGTGCCATGTCGCTGGTTTATTCACCAAAAGCCATTAATCACAGCCGAACAATTCTGTTTTCATCAGCACATGCAGGGATGAGCGAATGTCAGCAGCTCAATTTGTTAACACTTTGAAGAAGTTGGCAGAGGCGAGCAGGTTTTTTTGGCCGTGCAATACAGAGGAGATTCTTATCTAAAGCGAGTTTGACCTTCAAAGAGACAGCAGAGGTAGACAGAACCATAGCAACGGCAGGCGGGGGGCAGTCCAGAGAGCCGACAGCCACATGTGCCATGCATTCAGTTGCACTCCATTGTAATTATAATCATATTCAGACTCTGTGTGCTGATATTGGTCTGCTTGTGATGTAAATGGAACATTGCTCAACGACAAGACCCTATAGAAAGTGAAAAATACATTGATATGATAACATTGTCAAGGTCGAAGCTGTAGAAAGTTTCTTTCCGCAGGAAGAAAGATCATGTTTGGGAAATAATGTAAGCACTCTTCATCCTGCATATGTCTTGTATTCCTAGTTTATTCATTCTTCCTGACTTTTTTTTTTTTTTTTTTACACTTTACTGTGTGTTCTTTACTCCTTTTTTTTTTTTTTTTTTTTTTATTTGATTTTGTTTATTATTTTATTTAAGTGTTCTGTAATAAAGCTGATTTAATCATTTTTTGCAGCAACTGCACTGTGTAGGGTTTTGTTAAAATCCAGTATCACTTTAAAGGAAAGAAAAATCTATTGCCCTGCACAGTGCATGTACTATGCTTTTCAAATAAAATAAAAAAAGGCAATAGTCACCTCATCTCTGGTGCTTTTTTCTGCAGAACCACTGCTGCAATCCATCACTGGTCCTCTCCTGAGTGTAAACGTTGGGATTTATTTCAGAGGGATCACACTATTTGAATATGCAATAACCCATAAGACTCAACTTATAACTAAAACTTTAGAGCAGACTGCACTTTCAGACATTAAAGTGGTCGTAAACTCTGCTTTGTGATTTTTACCTACAGGTAGGCCTATAATAAAACTTACCTGTAGGTAAAATGAAAATTTCCTAAACGTGCACCGTTTAGAAGACATTCACCCTGGATGCAGCCGGTGAGGTCACCGACGCATGCGCTCTGAAGGTCCAGCATACCGTGCTGGACGTCCAGAGCACAGTGCTGTAACCGATGGCTGCCACGCGCATGTGCTGGAGTGACGTCATTGCGGCTCTGGCGACTCACACAGCTGGAGTCCGCCAACCCGGAAGGAAGACTGTGGGAAGATGGAAGCCTGCTCAGCGATGACAGCACGCCGCTGGAGGGCTTAGTTTTAATATGCAATGCACACTAACACATTATGCTATTATTTTGCAGGGGAAAGTTTCTTTTATTTTTTTATTTTTTTTTATTGCGATTTACTACCACTTTAAAATCCTAGAATGCAGAGATTTTTCAAATAGCCTCCTGGAAAGTCTCTAAGGAAATGGGCATATTCTTTATGGCTCATGTACACAAGTGCATTATTGTGTGCATTAACCCCTTCACACCGACGTAACGCAAATATGCGGCCTTCGGTCTGAAGGAGTTGTACCGGGGAGATGCATGCATCTGCTCTGCTGTTATTACAAGCAGCGGGAGGGGACATCCCCCCCCCCCCCCTGTTGTCTTCTGTGGCTCGCCCAGGCTCTCCTGTTCCACCGGAAGGTCCGAGCGACCAGCCGGTACGGAATCGGCTTTGGTCGGGTCTCGGATCTAGTAACCTGGAAGCAATGTCATGACATCTCTTCTTGGCGTTTTGAAAGCTTTTATGTGCAAAGGAGGAATTTTGGAGTCCTATAGACCCCGGATTCCTCCATAGAGAGTACCTGTCGCTGCCTATTACTGTCACAAGAGATGTTTACATTCCTTGTGACAGCAATAAAAGTGATCAGAAAAATCAGATCAGAAAAAAAAATTAAAGGGACAGTGTAAAAAGCAAAAAAATATAATAAATAAGAAAAAAAAAATTTAAGGAAGCGAACGCATACGTAAGTCGTGCCCGCAAATGTAAACAGTGTTCAAACCACACATGTAAGGTAACACCACGATCAATAGAGCGAGAGCAATAATTCTAGCCCAGGACCTCCTCTGTAACTCTAAACCGGTAACCTGTAGACATTTTTAAATCGTCGCCGATGGAGATTTTTAGTACTGTAGTTTGTCGCCATTCCACGAGGTGTGCGCAATTTTAAAGCATGACATGTTAGGCACCTATTTACTTGCCGTAAGGTCATCTTTCATATTATACAAATAAACTGGGCTAACTTTACTGTTTTTTGCTTTTTTTTTATTCATGAAAGTGTATTTCTTCAAAAAAAATTGCAATTGAAAGACCGCTGCACAAATACAGTGTGACATAAAATATTGCAACGATTGCCATTTTATTCTCTAGGGTCTCTGTTAAAAAAATATATATATATACACTATTTAAGGGTTCTGAGTAATTTTCTAGCAAAAAATATGGACTTTTAAGCAACAAGTGTCAGAAAAAGGCTTAGGCATGAAGGGGTTAAAATGGTACTCGTCTCGGATTTGCTGCCATGTTTGCAGCTTTACATTTGTGCTTTATTTCAGGGTAACTAAATAGGCAATTTGGCCAGTACTACAAAGAAACATATTAAGCAAAAGTAGCATAAAGACCTCAAATCATTCTATACCTTTTACAATTTAGCTTGTGAGTAGATGTTTTTGGCCTACTGCCATCTTGTAATGGGGCCTCAATGATGAGCTGTCAGAGCTCTGTCCATGTCCAAAGTCATCATCATTCCACTTGATGTAGTAGGTGACTTTTTTTTTGTTGCATGTTCCATTTGGAGTGAGACCCTCAAATGACCATAATAAAGGGACAGAACCACTGAATTCCCTGAGGAATGTCTAATGATAGTACATAGGACAGGTAGCAATTATTTGCAGGATTGCCAGGTCAAGAAATAAAGGAAAAAAGCTTTGAACCCCCCCCCCCAAAAAAAAACGAATGTAGCCACATCATCTAAGGACTAGTAAAATGCAGTATATGGCATTTTTGTAATTGGGTTTAAATACACTAATGGTTAGCATAAGCAATTCAATTTCACTTGTCTGTATTTGCCCTTCAAAATGGACATGCAGATACGGTAAAGCAAACTTTGTTCAAAAATATATATCTTGTGTATCACGATCACTTGGATTAGATTAGCTCTTTAAACAAGCATTTAAAGCTAAGTTGATAGTGCCGTAAAGGTTACTGTACATCGTTACTTTGCGGTATTACATTAATATATTCTCAGCGGATATTATAGGAAACCCTTGTATTATAGCACTGTTAGGCAAATAATTGCTACACATATACCAAGCATAAGCATTGTTATTGAAGAGGAGTATGCTCACCTTCCCCCATACCTCATTACCTAATTTATTTTCTTTGCTTTCTGATTTCCCCACATATCAGGACTGCATGTTAACTATTGAAAGTCAAATGCACAGTACATATCTTTATCCGTAGAAACAGTAAAGGAGATTCAAAAACCACCACCATTTTTGCTGAGCTGATTCCCTCAACTGCCTTGGCGTAAAAATCACACCAGTATATGGTACTCTACAGATCGAACTTTACACTTTTACCCAAACAATTGCAAACCCTTTTGAAGGTGTGGAATCATTTCTTGGTTCGACTTTTGTACTCAAACTACTTTATCATTATATTGTGTGTCCTCCCAATATCCATACCTAGACATATTCTTCGAATTCCATAAAACTTAATTAACTTGAAATTTATCTGGGCCCACTTAAGCTATGAATAAACAGACCTATCCTTTATAGCAGTGGTGATCAACCCTGTCCTCAGGGCCCACTAACAGGCCAGGTTTGCAAGATAACTGAAATGCATCACAGGTGATATCATTTGCGGCTCAGTGAGATATAGTGGTGGCTAGATGGTACAATGGGATACAGCACCTCATCCCAAAAAAATCAAATAGCTAATGGATGTGGGGACAGGGGATTATAACGGTGCTAAGGTCAAATAATGCAAGAAGGAAAGAGAAGGTTTTAAAAGGCAAAATTACAAAGTTTATTTATTAGTAATAATACATACATAAGAAAACACACTTAAATCGATTTACACTTAAAATAGATTTATATATTGCGTGCGACCCAGGGTATAGTAGAATAGGCTAGATGGAAATGGCCGTCGAAATGGGGGCTCGATTTCCTACATGTTTCGCCAAGACATTGGCTTCCTCAGGGAACAAGAGCTCAAAAGTGAATATAAAAGGGTCTGTATGTGGGGATACAGAAAACATCATATGAACAAAATTATTTAACAGTACAGTATTTAATACACACTAAAGAAATTCAGTATTGTGGCTGGACAATCATGCAAAGAGGTGGCCCCACTAGTTCCGGTGGCGCAAACGTACCTGAAAAACCGACACCCACAGGGGAAAAGGGGCAGGCCGCGCCGTATAATGTGCCTGCAGGGGGCACACAGTAAACCTGGCAAAGGAATGCATTGGAAATATGTGAGTAGATGTTAAACGTTGCGTTTAAGGGAGTACTAGAAATGATGCAATTATGCATCGGTTGCATAAAGCAAAGATAATACATGTATTTATTTAAAAAGATATAGAAAACTCACACTATTCTTTAAAAACAGTAGGTTGCAAGGGGCACGAGGTGTCTGTAGATGAATGCACACACACAGCAGAGTAATTAACGGGATCAGCAATCAATTGGAAAATGGCCTAAATGGGAAAATAAGTTTGCTTTAAGGGTGGAACTAATGATCGTTAGGGAGATAGCAAGGAGAAAATCTTCAAAGAGGAACTTACTTATTAAGGTAAACTGCCAGACGTATGGCTGATTTGACAGAGTCAAATGCATGAGGTAGAGTATTTTAGAATTTTTTTAGAAAAGGCAGCAGGTGCAATGGGTCCTGAAGAGGGATGGATAGAAGGGGGAGAAGTTAGGACAGCACGAACTGTATTAAAGGGAACAATGGGACTGCTGAAGAGGCAGGGAGCGGTTTACCTGATCAGCCGTATAGCAGAGGATATGGCTCATAGAAGGTCAGTGTTGAGGATTGCCGAGGAAGTAAATGGTAGGTCCAAGGTAACTCCTACAGGGAATGGTTAGGGGCTCAATTAAGGGTAAAATAGGAGCAAAAATGTAATAGATGTAATGGAGATCAAGGATTACCTGGTTGCTGTGTGTGGAGCATGTACAGGCACGTCCCTCGTCCAGCGTGTGGACTGAGGGACTGGCCGGTTACTAATGTACCCCCCACACCTGATCGAATGATGATCAGGTGTGCGGACGCGGGTAAGGGGCGTCCGCGCCTGCGCACAATGCGGTGCCACGGAACTACAGGTTCCGACATGCATCGCGTGCGCATGCTCAGACATAGCGGGCCGCGTGGCGAATGAGAGGGCGGAACGCCATGGAGTGGGAGGCACCAGGGCGCCGTCACCTCTCATCGGCCGGTGGAATCGAGGGGGCCAGAAAGTCTGAGTACGGCGCGGACACCCAGGGCAGACATGAGTGATCTGCCCCGGGTGTCCGTACAGGCACGAACAGCGCTGGCGATGCACCTCCCGAGGGGGGGGGCACGACCGCGCCCCCCGTAGGGGTGCCGGAGGGCCAGGAAAACGATGCGGTCCGGGGGTGGAACCCACCAAGTGCAAGATTGGAGGTGGGCGGAGACACAGGGTGAGGGGGCAAAGCCCCAACTTGCCCGACAGTCCACAGGGGTCCATGGGGACAGCGGGAACATACCTGTGTGTCGGCACACAATGTCCAGCCACAAAGTGTGTAACAGACATAGAGAACCTCAGGGTCCTAGTAGCACAAGAGAACCTATAATAAAAACAGATTTTTGTGTGACACGGACTGAAGAAAGAAGTAAATATGGGACAAGAGGGTATGTTAATACAAATGTCAAAAAATTCGCACATCCATAAGTAATAGTAAAAATTAACACAAGTCCAAGTAGCGAATAGGCATTGTAAGTACAAAAGAAAATACAATATTAACAAATGAGATAGATCATGGTGGTGTTAAAGTAACATAAGAGGACTGTAGGGGGAACCACAAATGAAGCCATGGCAGGAGAGTGAAAGGCCAGAAGAACGAAAGAACAAAAGAAGAAAGAAAAGGAGAGCGGGGCAGTAGGAAGAAGGAGAGAAGGAAAGACTGAAAGAAGATTGGGGACGGGGAAGAAGAGAAAGAAAAAGAGAACCAAGTAGAGACTGTATGTGACGCAGCCTGAAGGGTAGGCATTCGAGGTAAAAATGCGCAACATATTTGCAGGTACGGCTCGTCAGAGTACAGGTATTAGAGAAAAGGTTTGAAACTAATGTGTTCATTAAGTCCAGGAAAATTGGTGGCATTTAATGTGTGGATCCATTTTGTTTCAAGCTGTAGTAATCTGTTATCTATGCTTCCGCCTCTGACATGTGAAGGAACATGTTCAAGTGCAGAAAACAAAATGACATAGGGATCAAAATTGTGCTGGGCAGCAATGTGCCGGTTGATGGCAGTGGTAGTAGTGTTCTTATGTAGCGGTTTGATGTGATCTCGGATACGGATCTGGAAAGGACGCTTGGTTTTGCCAACGTAGTATGAGCCACATTGGCATTGAGCCAAATAAACGACTCCTACGGTGGCACAGGTGACCCGGTGTCTAATGGTGCGAGTGTTTCCATTAGGCAGGGTCACAACTTTGGAGTTGGTGACAAAGGCACATATGTCACATTTGCCACATTGGTATGTACCTGTGGCAGTGGGCCCATGTGCAGTGTCAGTCACATGATGGCTATTAATGAGTCGGTCACGGAGTGAGGGGGATCGACGGTATGTAATGTCGGGGTATGTTTTTACATATTTGGCAATTGTGGGATCTGATGTTAATAAGGGCCAAAATTGGTTGAGAATATGCTTAATTTGAGTATGTTGGTTTGAAAATTGAGTAATGAGTCGTATCGGTTGTCTGGTGTCTAGTGGTTTATCAGAGAAGACAAGGTCCTTTCTGTTTAGTTTCTTTGCCTTGTTAAAGGCTTTTTTCAAGAGAGAGTGGCTATAGCCTCTATCTAAGAGTCTGTTGTAAAGTTCATGTGCTGCCTTGAGGAAGTCTTCCTCTAGGGTACAGTTTCTTTTTATCCTAAGGTATTGGCTGAACGGGATGCTTCTAAGGAGAGGTCTAGGGTGGGCACTGTGGGCATGCAGTATCGTGTTGCCCGAAGAGGGCTTACGGTAAAGAGCAGTATAGATTTGGCCATTGGAGTGCAAGCCAATCTGGAGGTCCAGAAAATGGATCTGCGACTGGCTGCACTCCATGGTGAACTTGAGATTGAACGTGTTTAGGGTGAGGTGCTGGACAAACAAGACAAGTTCATCTTTGGTACCAGACCAGAACAACAGTATGTCGTCTATATACCTGTACCAGGATATAACCCTGGACAGGTAGGGATTGGAGTGGGCCGGATCGAATAGTTCCCTCTCCCACCCCCCCAGGTACAGGTTGGCATAGGCGGGGGCGCACTTGGTCCCCATAGCCACACCCTGTACCTGGAGGTAGTGGGAGGAACCAAACATACCTGCTGCCTTTTCTAAAAAAATTCTAAAATACTCTACCTCATGCATTTGACTCTGTCAAATCAGCCATACGTCTGGCAGTTTACCTTAATAAGTAAGTTCCTCTTTGAAGATTTTCTCCTTGCTATCTCCCTAACGATCATTAGTTCCACCCTTAAAGCAAACTTATTTTCCCATTTAGGCCATTTTCCAATTGATTGCTGATCCCGTTAATTACTCTGCTGTGTGTGTGCATTCATCTACAGACACCTCGTGCCCCTTGCAACCTACTGTTTTTAAAGAATAGTGTGAGTTTTCTATATCTTTTTAAATAAATACATGTATTATCTTTGCTTTATGCAACCGATGCATAATTGCATCATTTCTAGTACTCCCTTAAACGCAACGTTTAACATCTACTCACATATTTCCAATGCATTCCTTTGCCAGGTTTACTGTGTGCCCCCTGCAGGCACATTATACGGCGCGGCCTGCCCCTTTTCCCCTGTGGTGACGCCTTCCGCGCCCCCCCTGGGTGTCGGTTTTTCAGGTACGTTTGCGCCACCGGAACTAGTGGGGCCACCTCTTTGCATGATTGTCCAGCCACAATACTGAATTTCTTTAGTGTGTATTAAATACTGTACTGTTAAATAATTTTGTTCATATGATGTTTTCTGTATCCCCACATACAGACCCTTTTATATTCACTTTTGAGCTCTTGTTCCCTGAGGAAGCCAATGTCTTGGCGAAACATGTAGGAAATCGAGCCCCCATTTCGACGGCCATTTCCATCTGGCCTATTCTACTATACCCTGGGTCGCACGCAATATATAAATCTATTTTAAGTGTAAATCGATTTAAGTGTGTTTTCTTATGTATGTATTATTACTAATAAATAAACTTTGTAATTTTGCCTTTTAAAACCTTCTCTTTCCTTCTTGCATTATTTGACCTTAACACCGTTATAATCCCCTGTCCCCACATCCATTAGCTATTTACGGCTCAGTGATTGCAGTATTCTAGTCTGCATCTCCCCGAGGTAATACATAAAACCTGGCCTGTTAGTGGGCCCTGAGGACAGGGTTGATGACCACTGCTTTATAGGACTAAAGTCACTGGTGCATTGGGTGTCCCCAATGTTGATTATTACTATGGCCACTATTACTATGGCTGCTCACATTGCCCATTGTGATTGGTCCCGCAGTCCCCAACACCCCCCACCTGCAAACTCCTGGGACACATCTGTCACTGCATCACAATTTTACGCATTTGCATTAGGGAGCCAGTTGTGAAACAGTCCCAGCCAACCTCCCACAGCCAAGATGGTGTAGACAAGTGAAGAACTGGCTTGGGTGAAGACAGTACTGGATCCCTGGGCTTGTGACTGTCTGTTTATTTTAAGTCAGCAGCTAAAGTATTTGTAATTTCTTTTTTAAAGACTGTAGTTCCTCTGTAATAATCCTCTGTACCCACCAGGTTCGGAGAAATCTTCTCTTTTTTTCACTGGTGGCAGAGCAATGGCTTCATGACCACATTCTCTTCTCTTTAACCGCTTGCCGACTGGCTCACGCCGATATACATCGGCAGAAGGGCACGTACAGGCAGGTTAATGTACCTGTACGTTGCCCTTTAAGAAGCGGTTTGCGGGCGCGCGCCCGCTGCGACCTCTGTGAGTGTGATTGCGGGTTCCGCGGACTCGATGTCCGCGGGGATACCCGAGATCGTCTCACGGAAAGGAAGAACGGGGAAATGCTGATGTAAACAAGCATTTCCCCTTTCTGCCTAATGACACTGATCATAGCTCCCTGTAATCGGGAGCGGTGATCAGTGTCGTGTCACACATAGCCCCCCCACAGTTAGAATCACTCCCTAGGACTTAACACCTACAGTGCCAGCTAGTGGTTAACCCCTTCATTGCCAGCCACATTTACACAGTAATCAGTGCATTTTTAATTGCACTGATCGCTGTATAAATGTGAATGGTCCAAAAATTGCGACAAAAGTGTCCGATCTGTCCGCCATAATGTCGCAATCACGATAAAATCGCTGATCGCCGCCATTACTAGTAGAAAAAAAAATTTATAAAAATGCCATAAAACTATCCCCTATTTTGTAGACGCTATAACTTTTGCGCAAACCAATCAATTAAAGTTTATTGCGATTTTTTTATTTTTTTTTTACCAAAAATATGTAGAAGAATACATATCTGCCTAAACTGAGGGAAAAAAATACTTTTTTTTAATATTTTTTTGGGGATATTTATTATAGCAAAAAGTAAAAAATATATATTTTTTTTTAAATTGACGCTATTTTCTTTTGTTTATAGTGCAAAAAATAAAAACTGCAGAGGTGATCAAATGCCACCAAAGGAAAGCTCTATTTGTGGGGAAAAAAGGATGTCAATTTTCTTTGGGAGCCACGTCGCACGACTGTGCAATTGTCAGTTAAAACGACGCAGTGCCGAATCTCAAAAAGTGCTCTGGTCTTTGGGCAGCCAAATGGTTCGGGGCTTAAGTGGTTAAAGTGGAGTTCCAGTCTCAAAAAAAAAAAAAAAAAATGTAGAAGTCAGCAGCAACAAATACTGTAGCTGCTGACTTTTAATATAAGGACACTTACCTGTCCAGGAAGCCCGTGATGTCGGTCCCCCGAAGCCGTCCATCGGCTCGGGTGCAGGCACCGCCATTGTAATAAAGGGAAACTGGCAGTGAAGCCTTCAGGCTTCACAGCCAGGTTTCTACTGTGCATGCGCATGTCGCCCTGCGCTTTCTGAATGGCCCCGTCCTCTTCTGGGACACACACAGGTCCCAGAAGGCAGCGGGGGGGGAGGGGACCGATACAGTTGGGGAAATTACGTACCTCGCCACAGCAGGGTTAGGATGGAAGTACACCTTTGTACTCCAGAAAAGGTACTAAACAAATAGAAAAAAAATATATCCAAAAATGGGGGGGGGGGGGGGGGGGGAGTATTTTTCTCTGGAACTTCGCTTTAAGCATAACTAAAGTCAAAACTTTTTTTTACGTTTTGGCTAGAGAGGAGATAAATTAGAACATTTTTTATGTATGTGTTCCCATGTTCTGTTTACCATTATCTTTGAAAGTGAAAGAGAATCCCACAATTGTTCTGGTAACCTGGGGATCCACAAGAGATTACGGTAATTTTCAGAGATTTTCTCTCACTTCCTGTTTTGGTTATGGGACAGAAAGTCAAATTAAACCTCCCCAATGAGAGAAAAATGTTAAATAAAATCTTACGGAGGTTATAACCCTCCCTTCCTCTGTGTTTTTTTTTTTTTTGGATAATCTTGGTTTGACCAGATGCTTTTGAGGGCAGAAGAGAGATCTGGGGTCTAATAAACCCCAGATCTCTCAGAAAAGAGTACCTGTCATTGCCCATGCTATCACAAGGAATTTCGTTCATCCTTTGTGAAAGCAAGTTGATTTAAAAAAATACAAAGGGACAGTGTAAAAAAAATGTAATAAAATAAATAATTTAACAAAAATGTATAAAAGCACACCTGTCCCCTCATGCTCATGTGCAAATGTGAATGCATACATAGGTCCTGCACGCATATGTAAACAGTGATCACACCACACTTCTTAGGTACCATCGTGAACGTCAGAGCGAGAACAATAATTTTATCGCCAGACCTCCTGGTGGCACGTTGGGTATCTTTTTACTCAGCCTAACCTCATCTTTTATATTTTACCAAAAATGTAATATCATATTGTGTTTTGTGTACACTAAAATGTATTAAAGTGTATTTTTTTTCCTTTTAACATTTGCTTTTAAAAATGGTTGCGCAAATATTGTGTGAAAAAAAAATGCAACAGCCACCATTTTATTCTCCAGGGCCTCGGCTTTCAAAAAATATATAATGTTTGGGGTTTCTAAGCAATTTTCTAGCAAAAAATGCATATTTTAACATGTAAGTGAGACAGAATTGGCCCAGGGCGGCAAGTGACTCACAAGAACATCTCAAACTGGGAATCCTTTACTTACAGATTTGACATTATATCTCCACTTTACTCAAATCACCATAGCACATCACCCATGTCTATAACTCTATTTGAACATCAATGTAAGCACAGCACTTCTAGCACTGATGATTTCTGCATGATTTCATTAATATACACTTCCATTCTAGCAAATATAAACTAAGCAAGCCCCTCATACACCAATGGATAGGAGAACTACATGGTCCCTTAATACAAAGGATTGGGGTGATAGATGACTGGCTGTACCTAAAAGCTTCTGAAATATTTTAACGCTCGAAAACGTACGTAAAATTATGACCTGCTCCAGAGGAAATTTTAAATGTCTGCTGATGTATCTCTCCAGGTGTTTCAGGAGATGCCCAAATGAAAGGGTACTGTGGTTTGTAAAGTTTTGTTAAAGTTTTAAACCACCATTAAACCTTATTTTTTATTTTTTTATTCCATGGGGCACCCGTGTGTGCTCGCTCTCGGCCCACCCTGTCTGCCTCTATTGAAACAAAGCAGGTAACTAGGCCCCCGCCCACTCGGATCAGCGTTTGATTGACAGCTGCTATAAATCTGCCCAGCGAGAGCCGCTGCTCTTGTGCACGTCGCTGGATTGGATCGGGCTATAAGCTGAGGCTGGGGGGGGATTTTGCAGCACAGAAGGTTTTTCCCCTTAATGCATAGAATTCATTAAAGTGATTGTAAAGGCTGTTTTTTTTTTTGTTTGTTTTTTAAGGACAAACATTTCATACTTTACCTCCTCTGTGCAAGTGTTTTGCACAGGGCGACCCCAATCCTCCTTTTTGGGTTCCCCGGTGGCGGTCCTGGCACCTTCTCTTCATCGAGTGCCCCCACGGAGAGCCGCTTTCCATTGGGGCACTCGTGCGGGCTCACTCCCGAGTCCTGCTGCTGCTGGGTCCATTGACACAGATGAAAAAAGAAAGGGTTTGGGAATTTATATGAGGACATAAGATTGTACCTCCATCCCCGATTAATTGAGATGTATAGAAGCAAGGTTTGGGACTTCATATGAAACATGCAGCCAGGGAGGCAACACAACAATGATGTCTGGTAGGACAAGGGGGCACTCTTTACGACTGGAGGAAAAGAGATTTCATCTCCAAATACGGAAAGGTTTCTTCACAGTAAGAGCTGTGAAAATGTGGAATAGACTCCCTCCAGAGGTGGTTCTGGCCAGCTCAGTAGATTGCTTTAAGAAAGGCCTGGATACTTTCCTAAATGTACATAATATAACTGGGTACTGACATTTATAGGTAAAGTTGATCCAGGGAAAATCCGATTGCCTCTCTGGGATCAGGAAGGAATTTTTTCCCCTGCTGTAGCAAATTGGAGCATGCTCTGCTGGGGTTTTTTGCCTTCCTCTGGATCAACTGTGGGTATAGTATTGGGTATATTGGATTGTACGTTTTGTTTTTTTTTTGTTTTTTCTATGGTTGAACTGGATGGACTTGTGTCTTTTTTCAACCTGACCAACTATGTAACCATAATAATAACCACCATTTGTCTATTATGCAAGATATATGGTGGTTATTATTATGGTTTACCTACCAGACATCATTGTGTTGTGTTGCCTCCCTGGCTGCAGGTTTCATATAAAGTCCCAAACCTTGCTTCTATATATCACCATTAGGGATGAGCCGAACACCCCCCGGTTCGGTTCGCACCAGAACCCGCGAACGGACCGAAAGTTCGCACGAACGTTAGAACCCCATTGACGTCTATGGGACTCGAACGTTCGAAATCAAAAGTGCTCATTTTAAAGGCTAATTTGCATGGTATTGTCCTAAAAAGGGTTTGGGGACCCGGGTCCTACCCCAGGGGACATGTATCAATGCAAAAAAAACTTTTAAAAACGGCCGTTTTTTCGGGAGCAGTGATTTTAATGATGCTTAAAGTAAAAAAAAAAAAGTGAAATATTCCTTTAAATATCGTACCTGGGGGGTGTCTATAGTATGCCTGTAAAGTGACGCGTGTTTCCCATGTTTAGAACAGTCCCTGCACCAAATGTCATTTTTAAAGGAAAAAATCTCATTTAAAACTGCTTGCGGGTTTAATGTCATGTCGGGTCCTGGCAATATGGATGAAAATCAGTGAGACAAACGGCATGGGTACCCCCCAGTCCATTACCAGGCCCTTTGGGTCTTGTATGGATATTAAGGGGAACCCCGCACCCAAATTAAAATAAGGAAAGGTCCCTATATACTCTGAACAGCAGTATACAGGCGGTGCAAACAAGACAGGGACTGTAGGTTTGTTGTTAAGTAGAATCTCTTTGTAATTTTGAACATTTTTAATGTGTTTAGCTCCAGCCAAAAAATCTTTTCTAAGCTTTTTGGAAAACATAGGGAAGGGTTATCACCCCTGTGACATTTGTTTTGTGTCTTTCCTCCTCTTCAGAAGATTTCACCTCACTTTTTTGTCCCAATGAAAAATGTTTTTTGAAAATTTGGGTTTTTTTGTGGAACAAGGATTGGAAAGCATCAGTGGAAAGGAGAAATTGTTTTCCCATATTAACTCTTACATGAGAGAATTTCCCTTCCTATGGGTAGATTTCATCTCACTTCCTGTTGTCTCCTTCCGTTTGCAAGTAGGAGTCGTTTGTAAGTTAGATGTTTGAAAGTAGGGTCCTGCCCTATATACTCAGCAGAAATTTGGGCCTTAGGTGTTGCTGTGGCCAAAACACTGTAAGCCCTCACAGGGCCCTGCTGTGAAATATTAGATCAAGAATTGTAATTACATGCCCCTGTTGAACAGGAGCTGAAAAATTAGGCCTTAGGCACTGGTGCTGGTGCCACAACACTGCAACCCCTCACAGACACTCTAGTTGGAACGCAGGAACGAGCACTGCTGCAAAGTATTGCATCAAAAATTGTAATTACACGCCCCTGTTAGACAGGGGCAGAAAAATTGGGCCTTAGGCACTGGTGCTGGTGCCACAACACTGCAACCCCTCACAGACACTCTAGTTGGAACGCAGGAACGAGCACTGCTGCAAAGTATTGCATCAAAAATTGTAATTACACGCCCCTGTTAGACAGGGGCAGAAAAATTGGGCCTTAGGCACTGGTGCTGGTGCCACAACACTGCAACCCCTCACAGACACTCTAGTTGGAACGCAGGAACGAGCACTGCTGCAAAGTATTGCATCAAAAATTGTAATTACACGCCCCTGTTAGACAGGGGCAGAAAAATTGGGCCTTAGGCACTGGTGCTGGTGCCACAACACTGCAACCCCTCACAGACACTCTAGTTGGAACGCAGGAACGAGCACTGCTGCAAAGTATTGCATCAAAAATTGTAATTACACGCCCCTGTTAGACAGGGGCAGAAAAATTGGGCCTTAGGCACTGGTGCTGGTGCCACAACACTGCAACCCCTCACAGACACTCTAGTTGGAACGCAGGAACGAGCACTGCTGCAAAGTATTGCATCAAAAATTGTAATTACACGCCCCTGTTAGACAGGGGCAGAAAAATTGGGCCTTAGGCACTGGTGCTGGTGCCACAACACTGCAACCCCTCACAGACACTCTAGTTGGAACGCAGGAACGAGCACTGCTGCAAAGTATTGCATCAAAAATTGTAATTACACGCCCCTGTTAGACAGGGGCAGAAAAATTGGGCCTTAGGCACTGGTGCTGGTGCCACAACACTGCAACCCCTCACAGACACTCTAGTTGGAACGCAGGAACGAGCACTGCTGCAAAGTATTGCATCAAAAATTGTAATTACACGCCCCTGTTAGACAGGGGCAGAAAAATTGGGCCTTAGGCACTGGTGGTGGCGCCCAGAACCAAAAATGTTCTTACAAGCTATCAGCGTGATGATTGAGGAGGAAGAGGATAATTACTCAGGGATAATCACTCAGCATCAACATAGGCAGTCTTTGAAGGGATCTGAAAAAAATTATTCAGTTACATCAGCATCAGGTGCTTGGTAGCTGGTGGTGATCCAAGACTGATTCATTTTTATGAAGGTCAGCCGATCGACCGAGTCAGTGGACAGACGCACCCTGTGATCGGTTACCACGCCTCCAGCAGCACTGAATGTACGTTCCGAAAGAACGCTGGATGCAGGACAGGCCAGTAGCTCAATTGCATACTGTGCAAGCTCTGGCCAGTGATCCATCCTCAAGACCCAGTAACCCAGAGGATTTTCGGTGGGAAAGGTGTCCAAGTCTGATCTTGCCCCTAGGTATTCCTGCACCATGTAAAACAGACGCTGGCGATGGTTGCTGGAACCGATCATACCTTGGGGCTGCGGACCAAAAAATTGTCTGAACGCATCGGTCAGACGGCCACCTTCTCCACCGCTCCTTCTTTGACTGACCGAAGCCTCAGCAACACGTTGTCCAGAAACAGGAGTTTGTAACCTCCCAGTCTCTGGGAACGCGTTGCACAGACCTTTCTGCAAGGCCTCCCGAAGATGTTTCATCCTCTGCTCCCTCTGCGATGGCAAGATAAGGTCCGCAACCTTACCCTTGTAACGTGGATCAAGGAGGGTTGCCAGCCAGTATTGGTCCTTCTCCTTGATACCACGAATACGAGGATCCTTACGCAGGCTTTGCAGGATCAGGGAGGCCATGCAGCGTAGGTTTGCTGAGGCATTCGGTCCGGAGTCCTCTGGGTCACTAAGGACAACAACGTCCGCAGCCACCTCCTCCCAGCCACGTACAAGTCCATGTGTTCCTTGGGACTGATCCCTTAAAGACTGCTGATGCTGAGTGCCAGGCTCCACCTCCATACTGACACAATCTTCCTCCTCCTCCTCCTCCTCCTCCTCGTCCTCTTCCTGTGTGATCGGCGGGCACGCAGGAACACTGTCTGGATAAAGGGGGCCTTGAGAGCTAAGGAAGTCCTCCTCTTCCTGCCTCTGTTCTGCCTCAAGTGCCCTGTCCATTATTCCACGCAGCGTGTGCTCCAACAGGTGGACAAGGGGGACAGTGTCACTGATGCATGCACTGTCAGTGCTCACCATCCTCGTGGCCTCCTCGAATGGTGACAGGACAGTGCATGCATCCCTGATCATGGCCCACTGGCGTGGGGAAAAAAAACCAAGGTCCCCTGACCCTGTCCTGGTGCCATAGTCGCACAGGTACTCATTGATGGCCCTCTGCTGCGTGTGCAGCCGCTGCAGCATGGCCAACGTCGAGTTCCACCTGGTGGGCATGTCACAGATTAGGCGGTTCTTGGGCAGGTTAAACTCCTTTTGGAGGTCCGTCAGCCGAGCACTGGCATTATATGACCGGCGGAAATGCACACAGACTTTCCTGGCCTGCCTCAGGACATCCTGTAAGCCCGGGTACCTGCCCAAGAACCGCTGCACCACCAAGTTAAGGACGTGAGCCAAACAGGGCACATGGGTCAGTTGTCCCTGTCGGAGGGCAGAGAGGAGGTTGGTGCCATTGTCGCAAACCACCATTCCTGCCTTAAGTTGGCGTGGCGTCAACCACCTCTGAACCTGCCCCTGCAGAGCTGACAGAACCTCTGCCCCAGTGTGGCTCCTGTCCCCCAAGCACACCAGCTCAAGCACCGCATGGCATCTTTTGGCCTGCGTACTTGCGTAGCCCCTTGAACGCCTACGGAGCACCGCTGGTTCCGAGGAAGAGGCCATGGAGGAAGAAGAAGAGGAGGGGGTGGAGGAGAGAGGTGTGTCACAATCAGCATTTTGGAGGCGTGGTGGCGGAACAACCTCCAACACTACTGCACCTTGTCCTGCATCCTTCCCAGCTGCCAGCAGAGTCACCCAATGCGCCGTGAAACTTAAGTAACGTCCCTGTCCATGCCTGCTGGACCATGAGTCAGCGGTAATATGCACCTTACCGCTGACCGCCCTGTCCAGCGAGGCATGGACATTGCCTTCCACATGCCGGTAGAGAGCCGGAATCGCCTTCCGTGAGAAAAAGTGGCGTTTGGGTACCTGCCACTGAGGAACCGCACATTCCACAAACTCACGGAAGGGGGCAGAGTCTACCAACTGAAAAGGCAGCAGTTGAAGTGCTAGCAATTTTGCCAAGCTAGCATTCAACCGCTGGGCATGTGGATGGCTGGGAGCAAACTTCTTTCGGCGGTGCAGCAGCTGGGGCAGGGAAATTTGCCTGGTACAATCTGACGTCGGTGTACCAAAAGCAGATTGCCCACAAGTACTTGGCTGTGACACACCTAATTCTACACCTTCATTCCTCTCACTGCAGGTCTCAGAGAGGACTGAAGGTCTAGTGGGGTTGGAAATCTCAGCTGATGAGGAGCAAGGAGAGATCCTCTTTGTTCTTTGGTGTGGGTCTTTCAGATACGCTTGCCAACGAACTGCATGGCAGGTCAACATATGTCTGGTCAAGCATGTGGTACCCAAGCGGGAGATGTTTTGGCCACGCGAGATACGCTTGAGACATATGTTGCAAATAGCAGCGGTGCGATCTGATGCACTCGTCTCAAAAAAGGCCCACACCAAAGAACTTTTTGAATAACGCGCAGAGACTGCAGCGCCCTGCACATGTGGAGCTTTGGGGTGTGATGCAGTCAATGTGCTGCCCTTAGGCTGGCCCCTGGAGGGCATCCTGCCTCGTTGGTGATGTGCCGCCTCCTCCTCCTCCTCCTCCTCCTCTCTCCTATCAGGCACCCACGTTGAGTCAGTGACCTCATCATCCCCTCCCTCCTCATCACTGGAGCAAACCTGGCAGTATGCTGCAGCAGGGGGAGCATGACTGCCAGATTGCTGTCCTTCTTGGGCACCCCCTCTGTCCGTGCTCATGTTACTGCCTTCATCGAGCTCAGTATCATCATCAGAGCCTTCCAAACGCTGGGCATCCTCCTGGAGCATGTACCCAACACTGTGGTCAAACAGTTCGAGGGAATCCTCATGAGGACATGGTGGAGCTAGGGAAGGAGTCACTGATGACATTGAGCTGAGGGAAGAGGCCGCTGCTTTGCCAGACAAAGCACCCTGGGCATGGGTGAGAGAGGATGAGGAGGATGAGGACGGCTTGGTCATCCACTCGACCAAGTCTTCCGCATGTTGCGGCTCAACACGGCCAGCTGCCGAAAAAAAGGCCAAGCGTGTCCCATGGCCACGTGCTGATGAGGATGCACCGTCTCCACGACCAGCACTAGACACAGAGCCTGCTTGCCCTCTCTTATTGGCTTGTGACTGTCTGCCTCTCCTTCTTGGCCTTCCAGACATACTAATGGCCTGTAGCTGCACTAAGCTGGGATAGAACACCTGTAATTTTCTTCAGGTAGCTTTATATACTGTAACCAGACAAGCCTGCCTGTCAGTAGGAAGATAACAGGAACGGATCTAGCTGAACACTGTGAGCAGGACACACTGTACTAAATGTAAATAGTCTAGCTGCCTGACCGTGGTACTAATAGGATCAAAAAGAACACCTGTAATTTTCTTCAGGTAGCTTTATATACTGTAACCAGACAAGCCTGCCTGTCAGTAGGAAGATAACAGGAACGGATCTAGCTGAACACTGTGAGCAGGACGCACTGCACTGAATGTAAATAGCAGGAACGGATCTAGCTGAACACTGTGAGCAGGACGCACTGCACTGAATGTAAATAGCAGGAACGGATCTAGCTGAACACTGTGAGCAGGACGCACTGCACTGAATGTAAATAGCAGGAACGGATCTAGCTGAACACTGTGAGCAGGACGCACTGCACTGAATGTAAATAGCAGGAACGGATCTAGCTGAACACTGTGAGCAGGACGCACTGCACTGAATGTAAATAGCAGGAACGGATCTAGCTGAACACTGTGAGCAGGACGCACTGCACTGAATGTAAATAGCAGGAACGGATCTAGCTGAACACTGTGAGCAGGACGCACTGCACTGAATGTAAATAGCAGGAACGGATCTAGCTGAACACTGTGAGCAGGACGCACTGCACTGAATGTAAATAGCAGGAACGGATCTAGCTGAACACTG